>PVIH01009554.1:55048-81638 GCA_004025045.1 Sigmodon hispidus
GGAATAACAGGAAAGCCAGGATTGCCAAAAAAATTTTACTCAACAAAAGAACCTCAGGAGGTATCACCATCCCTGACTTCAAGCTATACTATAGAGCTACAGTAATAAAAACAGCCTGGTACTGGCATAAAAACAGACTTGTGGACCAATGGAATAGAATTGAGGATCCAGACATTAACCCAAAAACCTATGAACACCTCATCTTTGACAAAGAGGCCCAAAACATTTAATGGAAAAAAGATAGTATATTTAACAAATGGTGTTGGCATAGCTGGATGTAAGTGTGCAGAAAAATGCAAATAGATCAGAGCCTGTCACCCTGCTCAAAACTCAAATCCAAGTGGATCAAAGACCTCAACTTAAACCCAACCACTTTGAACTTCATAGAAAAGAAAGTGGGAAATACACTTCTATAAATTGGCACAAGCGACCACTTCCTAAATATAACACCAGTGGCACAGACACTAAGACCAACAATCAATAAGTGGGATCTCCTAAAGCTGGGAAGCTTCTGCAAAGCCAAGGACACTGTCAATAAGACAAAAGACAGCCTACAGAATGGGATAAGATTTTCACCAACCCTACAAGTGATAGAGGACTGATCTCTAAGGTATATAAAGAGCTCAAGAATCTAGAGCCCAAAACCTTGAATAACCCTATCAAAAAATGGGGTACAGATCTAAAAAGAGAATTCTCAGCAGAGGAACTACGAATGGCTGAAAGACACCTGAAAAAGTGCTCTTCATCTTTAGCCATCAGAGAAATGCAAATCAAAACAACTTTGAGATACCACCTGATACCTATTAGAGTGGCTAAGATAAAAGGCACAGATGACAGCCTATGTTGGAGAGGATGCTGAGCAAGGGGAACACTCCTCCATTGTTGGTGGGAGTGTAAGCTTGTTCAGCCACTTTGGAATGCAATATGGCAGTTTCTCAGAAAATTGAAAACAATCTCCCCAAGGACCCAGCGATACCACTTCTGGGTGTATACCCTAAAGATGCACATTGACACTCCAAAGGTATTAGCTTAACTATGTTCATAGCAGCATTATTTGTAATAGCAAGAACCTGGAAACAACCTAGATGTCCCTCAACTCAAGAATAGATTAACAAACTGTGGTACATCTACACAATGGAATACTACTCAGCAGTAAGAAAAAATGATATCCTAAAATTTGCAGGCAAATAAATGGATGGATTTGGAGAATATCCTCCTGAGTGAGGTATCACAGTCTCAGAAAAATAAGCAGGGGATGTACTCACTCACTAGTGATCTCTAAACAAACAAACAAGGAAAAAAAGCCAAGCATGTCCAAGCTGCAAACCACAACCACTGAACAGCTTGGGATCAGAAACACCCTGGACTGATCCTTCGAACCCCACTCCAACTATAGGAACACCTGACTTACTCTTGAGGAAGGATGGACAAAACTGGATTTGGCCAGGAGTGGAGACTGATCCAAACATTATTGGGTCAGTGGGACCATAGGATTGTCTACTCCCTGCCCAGGGAGGGGATGGGGAGTTTCGGAGAAGAAAAATGACCTGATGTGGTGGGAGGGGGAAGGGACCTTGAATAAGGATATACAGGGATGGAAAAAAAAATTCAGAGGGAAAGCTTAACACAAAGTAAATATATGTGTAGCAATCTTATTTGCATTATCACCCTTGATAAGTCATGCTTATGATTTTTATCCTCTTTATAGTTATTGTTAACTTTTCAGCATTTTAAATTCATTTTACTGTTTTTCTTGATAAATACAAAGTAAATAAAGAAAAAAAAAGATGGTCAATAAAAAAAAAACCCTTCAATTTAGGTGACATTTAAGCACCCACTTTTCCAATGATGCGAAATTGTTCATTGTAAGCAAGGGAATAGCAATATTCTTTATATGTTTCTATTTAACTTATGGCTTTACACTTTAAGATCACAAATCAGTCCAACTAAACTTCCTTACTTTCATTGACAAGATTTACAAGGAATTTGAGTATTTTAAACACTTGGTCCTATCAATCAAAAGTTAACTGAGAATGAGATGTGGATATGCAAGATACAACACAACTGGGTTTAAATTGTTTAATTGTGGTTTCTAACAATTGGAAAATCCCACTGAGGAAAATGTCAGCAGCATATTTGAATTCAGAATGCAAAGTCACGTGCCACCTCAGGTCAGAAGGGCACATTTGTCCTCCCCTGCTTTGCTAAATCGTTGTTCCCATTGCAAACCGCCTCATCTTCCCAAGGCAAGTGGCACAGACGTTCTTGAACCTTGAATTCACAAAGCTGGACTCGAGCGTGAGTGTAGGATGAGGGAAACAGCTGATTTTGTAGACCTATGATTGCTGTGGGCATCAACAGAGCAGAACAGGGGTGCTTTGGATCTCAGGGTCCCTGGCCCTGGTTGTGAACTAGGTCACAGTTGAGAAATACTTCCTTACTCAACATTCTGGGAAGTCAGATGTATACAATCAGCTTCTGAGGATGTATTCTTCCCTACTGCATTCAGGAAATCTTTGAAACCTTTTCAGGCCATCACCTTTCCAGAAATGCTGCCATCGTGTGGTACTTAGGAGTTACAAAGAGTCCTGGGAAGGGTCATGTGGTTTAAGTTGAGGTGGTGCCGCTCCAGCAAAATCTATTTCTATACCTCCCCAATTTGTGTTGAATCATTCCTGTGGGCGCAGGGAAACTGCAGTGAACTCTGTGGACATCTTGTTGCTTTTGAGATTTGTGGAATTTCCCTCCACTACACTGAAAACACCACAGACTCATGCGGGTGTTGTGTTTAAAGGAAAAAAAAAAAAGCTTAAAAGCAGAAATAGGAAGCCCGTATTTACAACTTTATAACCTGTGTGATTTATATTTTGTAGCCATAGGTAATACTTTAAGAAAGCATGTGTTAATGATCTTCAAATTAACAATATCAATTTATTTAAAGTACATCCAAATGCTCAAAACAGCTTTGTGCTTTTTATGCTAACCCTGTAGGAGATTACTTAATCTAAATTCAAATTTAAAGCAATATTAGGCAAGTAGGACTGAATAGCTAATACAATAATGGTTTGACCTACCTTTAATCTCAATTACCGTGTGCCTCCTCAATGGAGCTGTAATGTAATTAGTACTGTGTTCTCCGTTTCAGGTAAGGTAAGAAAGAAAGTAATTGCAGAACAATATTAAATATTTAAACAATTCTACCTCATGTATAATCTTATCTACTTTTAACTTCTCAGTAAAGTCTTGTTAATACAGATAATAAAATTTGCTTTTCTTGTTAAGTAGCCAACTTTATATATGTTTGGAAAGAAAACTCAAAAAAGACAATGCACAAACATAAGTTCTGTCTTTAGAGATATCCAGACTGCCCTTTAATATGTATAGCTTAAAGTTCTCTTACATTTGCTTCATCCCAATTTAAAGACATTACAGGTCATGGCTACTTGCCTCTGCTAAAGATTTCAGTAATAGTATGCACATTTTTAAAATGGGGAGGGGCATTGACAAACCTCAAGTACAGTTAACTGTACATACACAAATCCATTGTTTTACAGAAAGACTGAGTTGCCCAAGGTCACACAGAGCTTTGGTGACATAAGGGACTAAAAGCCTAAGGCTGGCTCCTGCCCTGCCCAGCGGGCTTCCCTAGGCAGCCTCTGTCCAGATTAATTCACCCTCTTCTGTTTTACAGAATTACATAGTCTACATGGCTATAGGAACCATCATCTCCCAGCTGCTCCAACAGTACAACAGAGACTCATGTCTCTAAAAGGTCACGGGTGGCATGACTTCACAGGCATGAGTGGAATTTCAGGGTCACTGTGTGGTTTGTCTAAATGGGCTGCTCCTGCATATTTGAAGTGTCAAAACTAAACTGCATGTCAGGTTTTGTTTTCCTTTTTTCCTTTCTTTGTTACTGCTGTTTGTTTTTCATTTTATTTATTTTTGTGTATGTGAGAGGGTCTCATTCTGTAGCCCAAGCTGATTTGTTACACAAGTATGTAGCACAGGCTAGCCTCAAACTCATGATAATCCACCTGAGTGTTGGGACTACAAGCCTGAGCCACTGTGCCCAGCCAACATGAACTATTGAATACAAAGGCAAAGCTGAGGCTTTCTCAAAATTCTGCCTACAGAAACAGCTTTCTAGTCTCCAGTAATTCCAATAGAAATAAATAGAGAGTATCCATATGGCCGTTACCTGTAACTTAGGTCAAAGAGAAGCCATCCCAGAACATTCCGTTCCTATTGATAATTTTTCTACTAATTCAGCAACATTGAATAAATCTCCCTGAGAAGGATTTTCTTCTTCCTTACTTATGGACCTGCGTGTTCTTCCAGGATTCTAAATTCATCCCATAAATGAAAAAGTAGTTAATGACATTGTACATAAGTAATGTTTTTTTGTGTTTCCTTTTCCTCCTCCCTTTTTTTTCTAACCACAAAACCAGAGGGGGAAGTGTGGGAGCAGGTAGGCTGGGCAGTGGCAAAACCTCATGACACATCACTCCGCCTCCTGGGCTGGTGGAAACTGTGTGGAGCAGCATTTAAATTCTGGGAACTGTCAGCAGCAGGACAGAGGAGCCAGGCATCAGCATCAGCATCAGAGGCTTTGCAGTCTCTTGCGGCATTCTCAGAGGAATCGAGCCAAGGTAAGCTTGCAGCTGACCAGTGAGGCTGCACATTCTCCAGGCTGAATTCTGTGAGTGAGTCTTGAGAATAACTCTTAACTATAGCACTTGTCAGCCAGACTTGCATGTTCTAATCTTTTGGAATAAGCAGGTCAGATACATTGCAAGCTTCCAGGTATCTTCAAATTCAGTTGAATGTAGAAGTTAAAAATAAATTGAGTTGGGTCTCTAAAGGACAGAACTGCTACTAAACACTCACACACACACACACACACACACACACACACACACACACACACACACTGTAAACTTTTATGTCTCTTTAGAACAAATATCTATATCATTTTAAAGTTGCTAGATGACTGTAAAGGCAATTAAAGTAGGATACTGTTATTTTTAATAAATTAACTCATGAGGGGATTTCTCCATGTCTTGCTTCTGCACTTGGCTTTTAGTTTTTTCACTAAGATCCTTGTGGTAACATGTGGACTCATTATCCATATAAGAAGAGGTTGTTGGCAGCTCACAATGTTTTTCACTGCAAATAGAATTATCTTACTCACTTTCAAAGATACCTTTATTTTAGCTTTGTATCTCTTAATAATTTAAGTTAAAAATCACTTTTGAAATGCAAATTAGAAAAAAGGAAAGGAAATTTTTTATTATTATTATGTTTTCTTTTTATTTTTTATTCCTTGGAAAAAGTGCTCCCACAGTAGTTCACTGTTTTAATTACCAAAGTACTGTGAAATTGATCTTAGATGTGGAGAGCTGGAGATGTCAAATAGTGGTAGCATACATTCTGAGATTCCAAGTGTAAAATTAGGAGAAACATAAGCTGTGAAATTGCCCTTCACTCCCTGCTAAGGGTGATAGATTGAGAGAGAAAAGAAAAGCATATAGATGTTGACTCAAAAGGCTACAAACTGCCATCTTCTCTGAGGTATAGAAAAGATTCCATAGTCTATTACTGGCTTGTTTGTAATGTGGTAGTGCAAAGAGCAATGGTAGAACTTGTCAAGACATCAAGTATTCCTCACAAAATATGTTGCAGGACCGAGCACAGCCATGAGACTTGCAGTGATGTGCTTCTGCCTCTTTGGCATTGCCTCTGCTTTCCCGGTGAGTAGTACTGAATCTCAGAGGAAAATCTTGAAAGTAAATTAGCATTGGCACAATCTCATGCATTTTTTCCCATTCAATTTTCTATTTTAAAGGTGAAAGTGGCTGATTCTGGCAGCTCCGAGGATAAGCAGGTAAGCAGCTTTGGGTTGATCATTTAACTGAAGAATGTACACCAGCGTTGCAATGCTTGCTAGGAACAGTGCTTCATTCGATTCTGTTTATCTTCATGATCAGACCTGTTCATTTCAAAGTACTTGCTGACTTCCTGTTATAGATAGAGGCAGTACCAAACAGGGAATTGTTTTTAATAAGCAGATTCTCTTATAATTAGATTTTTAATATAAAAGCATGTTCCAGGCTATTTTTGCTTTTATAAAATAGGTCTTAGGACCTTGAGTGAATGTCTTTTTCCTTTAGTCAGCATGCTCTCCTAGAAGCAGAAAATCCTAGAAGCTGAACTTCACTCAGATGTTGGCCAGAGCTGTTTGTATGACCATAATATTTACAATACCACCCCAGATACTTGCTAAGAAGCCTACCATTAAGAAAAATAATCTATGTGTGCTGTTTGAATCTATTGTTCTTGTTTAGAAGACTTTAAACCATACTTTACTAAATAAGAATGAAAACCAGACTGACATCTGTTAGGGTTTTTTGACCAACATCATTGGCTACCTGGCCTTCCACAATAGGTGAACATATGCCAACTGAACACAAATGGGCCTTGTCCCAAGGAGTTTGGACAAAAGGTACACAGAGTTCAGTTCCAGATGAACAGAATAAAGGATGGTATAGAGTTGCCTGGGGGTCACTGCAGCTTCACTGCATACTAAAGATAGTCAGGGAGGTGTTTGTATGGGTGTGTGTGTGTATGACATGGATAGGTCTGTGTGTTTTCCAAAAGACTTGAAAACACAGGTATTGAATTACAATTTAACAAAATAGGGAAATTAGCATTTCCATGTAAGAGAGAGGCAATTAACTAGTAGTTTAAAAATAGAATAAATGAAATATTTTAAATTATGGGAATGTATTTTTTTAAAGACATAATGGTATAGGTCATCAAATGGTATTTAGGGTGTAACTGAAAAGCTTAAAAGTCAGTTTCTAGAATCTCAGAGACATAGAAGCAGAAGAAAATCTGGAAAAGTCTTTAAGGATATACTCCTGAAGATGAGTATTAGTTATTTATATTAAGCTTATTAATATTTTTGAGCCTATTAATTTTGCTTACATATATATTTTTCATATTACTTTCTTTACCCTATAAATATAACTTATGTCACATGACAAATGTCATCTATTTATGCATCTATGAGAACACAAGGGTATCCGATTCAGTAGCCTTTGCCTCTGGGTACAGCAGCAACCCTTCCTCCAGCAAGGCTTTCAAACAGCCCAGCAGAGGCATTCCTGTGTAGAGCTGTCTGTGAGGAAACCATACATGCTGCTGAATAGCTCAGCTTCCCACTCACTCCGCCTCAGGTGACCATACAAAGGAGGAGTAGAGTTTCCAGTGTTCTTGTTCTTGGTAAGAGGACTGGGAAGTGACAAAATGCGGCCAACACAACTGATCAAGGGACACTTATATGGGACAATATGCACTTTCTGAATTAGTATAATCATTCAGATAGACTATTTTCCCTAAGGAACAGCCTACTCTGTTTCTACTATTGGCATCTTGACACAATAAAATGTTGGTGTGATGGCTTTGACCTTGGATTTATGGCTAACCACTAGGCTTAAGTGTCTACTGAGTCATCAAACTGTGGCTAGTTCAATGGAGAGATTGAGGTTTTGGTTTCTTTTTTAAATCTTAATTTATAATAAAATTAACTACATTTAATTTAATCTTAACTCACATTTAAATATCTACCTGTAGCTAAGGACAACATCTTAGAAAGTCCTCTTTGTTCTACGGGGAGAAAGCAATGGTATCAATAGTAATTATGGGTGTTTACCTGAGAGAAAACTTCACCCAGCAAAGCAAATCATTGACTGGTGCTGACAGGCAGTGTGCCTGGGTTTGAAGGCCACTCTGCCATTTCTTACTACCTAGACATATTGTGGTTGAGGTTTTTCTTTGACATTATTAAAAAAATAATTTCATAAGGGGTTGAAGGGACTGAACCAGTATTTATAAATCACTTTGAAAGAAAGCCTGTCTCATAGTAAATGCAAGTTAGAATGCCATTAAATGAATCAATTACAAAAAAAGTTATAAAAATGATCTCTGAGGTTTTTCATGGAAGTATGAGTATATATTATGCTTTCCTTCAGGACTAGAAAGCATGGCCATTTTATAAGCTTATGATATACAGATTCCTATTTACTTTTTTAATAATAATAAATGCACACTTTTTTTAAAATAGCTTTACATAAAAAACTCAGATGCTGTAGCCACATGGCTGGAGCCTGATCCATCTCAGAAGCAAAATCTCCTGGCCCCACAGGTATTGTTTTTTAATTTCTCAAAACTGAGCTACAGGGTTGGAGTCATGGCCTAGCCATTAAGGGCACTGGCTGCTCTTGCAGAGGACCCAAGTTCAGTTTTTAGCATCCAGACATCAGCTCTCAACCCTTTGTAATTCTAGTTCCAGGGGGATCTTCTGCCCTCTACTGATATCCTGGGGTACTGCATGCGTATGGTACAAAAATACAATGCAAGCAAAGCACTTAACATGCCAAAACAAACAAAACCCCTCAAACTAATGATAGACAGCTACTAATCAAGTCATACAGGGTAGTTATTGAGATCTTCTTTCTTATAGGCAAATGAGTGTATAGATGACCAGTGCATATGCTATGGTGATTTGTACCCACTATAAACCAACAGTTAGGCTGAAAAAAATGTAACCTGCTTTAGATTAAAAAGAATAAATTTGAATTGAGCAGCTCAATGTATGATGTGTGCTAATATGTGCCCTTCCTTCATCAGAATGTCCTGTCCTCTGAAGAGACGGGTGATTTGAAACAAGAAGTAAGTTCTTATACTTATTGAGATCCACTGTTAGAGAGCTGGAGGAAGCCACTGCATCATTCTTTTCAGACTTTCAGTGCAACAGCAAGTGCCCCATGAATCTCCATTCAAAAGCTTGCTTAGAAAGGAAATGCATTCGGTCATCACCAATATACATAGGTTCTTCAGATAAGTTTAGAGTTACACAAAGTGTCTACTCAAGCCTGTTACTTGAAACGTTAAGCCTCTTGCAAAGTAGGAAAGGTAGTTTAAAGATGTCTTAACCAATATTTGATAAACATGTCATCAGTGCTTGACAGTTCACTATATGGATTTGGGCTATAACTTCTATACCAATGCATTGTACAGTCATCTTTTGATCATCCTTGATAATAGGGAGGTGATAATAGATTTTAATCTCTGCATGAAGGTACAGATGATCTGATAGTTTGGAAAATTGTATTTCAGATAAAAAGTCAATCTAGAATTATTTACAGTTATTGCCTCATTGAATTTGGTTAATTAGCAATGTACACTCTTTATAAGGGAAATATGTTATCAATATGAACGTTATAAGTTTGACTTGAAAATATCTAAGAAAATAATGTTTTACTAAAAATCCAAAGAAGTGCCTCCGAATGTTATTACATTTATTTTTGTGTTAAAAAGCAAGTAAGAGGCCTATTTCATATAAAACCATAAAATATATTGTAAATGCAAAGATCTTGAAATTAAATTAAAATATTTCAATAAAACCAGCACTATATAAAATCCAAGCACTAATTTACTGAGCCATATTGATATTTTTATTTAGACTCTCCCAAGCATCTCTAATGAAAGCCATGACCACATGGATGATGACGACAATGATGATGATGACAGAGACCATGTGAACTCTGATGAATCTGATGATGATGACCACCCTGATGATGATTCTCACCATTCTGATGAGTCTGATGAGTCCTATACTGCCACCACACAAATAGACATTTTCTCTCCAGCTGTCCCTACAGTAGACATCCCTGATGGCCGAGGTGACAGTTTGGCTTATGGACTGCAGTCAAAGTCTAGGAAATTCCACATTTCTGATGACCAGGTAAATCCCTTGTCAGAGACATGGAATGGCTATGGCTTGAGTCTATAACTAGAGTTTACAAATTTACTGACTATTCACCAAGCACTGTACATTTATTTGAAGTCTGCTTTATGGCCTTTGAATATAGACCTTTTCCTACTTTGGTGGTCCTGTTTAAAGAATGCATAACATCTTTTAATTTTGCTTATCACACATAATTCCATCTTTCCAAATCCAGCTTCTAACTATCCATTTACATTAATTTAGTATCTACTGCAAGAAGTTATTTATGAAATATAATGGTCATATTAGAAGCTAAGTATATAAGAGAACTGTAAAAATCACAATTATAATGACCTTAACCAAAAGTTCTGAATTAGACTCTGTCTTGTTATTTACTGTTCATTCTACAATTTAACTTTCATGTAAATTAGAGATAATGAAACTATGAGATCCATCCTGCAGGCTTTATCACAGATATAACTGATATACCTACTAAGCCAGAAAGGGCTGATACGATGGTGACAGATAAAGTAAAAAGTACATGATAGTATATTTTCTTCTTCAATCAAATTTCAAAATTATTTAATACAGTTTGACCTAAAAGTTAGAGATAAAGGATTATAATGCTCTGATTCCTTGCTGCTTGTATAATTATTCAATTTGTTCTGGTTTAGTATCCTGATGCTACAGATGAGGATCTCACCTCCCACATGAAGAGCAAGGAGTCTGATGATGCCTTCAAGGTCATCCCTGTTGCCTACCATCTGAATGTGCCCTCTGATAGGGACAGCACTAGCAAGACCAGTCATGAATCAAGTCAGCTGGATGAACCAAGTGCAGAAACCCACAGCCATGAGCACTCCATGGAGAAGAAACAGAAGGACAGTCATGAGAGTACTGAGCTGTCTGATGTGATTAGTGTCAAGGAAAGTTCCAAAGCCAGCCAGGAACATCAGAGCCAAGAGGTTCATAGCCATGAAGACAAGCTAGTTCCAGGATCTAAGAGTAAGGAAGGCATTAAGTATCTGAAATTTCATATTTCTCATGAAATAGAGAGTTCATCTTCTGAGGTCAATTAAAGAAGAGGCAAAACCACAGTTCCTTACTTTGCTTTTAGTAAAAAGAAAAAATATTATTCAGGACTAAGCAAGAATATTAACTGCTCATTTCTCAGTGTAGTGGGTATATATGTGTGGAGAAAGAAATAGATGCTATTTTGGGCCAGTAGCTTAGTTTGTTGCTTCATAGAAACACCCTTGTAACCTCATAGTGTCAGCGCTTTGCCTCTGTTCTTCCTGTAAAAGAAATGCAAACTGCCACTGCAACTTAATGATTGTTATTCTTTTATGAATAAAATGTATGTAGACACAAGCAAAATGCTTTTACATGGTTAAAAAGAAACTGTAACAGTCCATGTCACCACAGTCTTTTGTTTTTATAATTAGTGTATATTTTGTTGTGATTATTTTTGTTGGTGTGAATAAATCTTATATCTTGAATGTAGCAAGCCTGGTGGTGTCAATTATTTCTTATTGGTTTCTCACAATTGCTTTGCAATTTCTAAAATTTCACCATTTTAATAAACTTGTTTAACTTTAGTTAAGGCTATTTAGGGCTTTGGTGATCAGTAGAACAGCAGCTACCTGAGAGCTAATAGCAGACAGGACCACAAGACTCTCCTTAGAATATTCTTACCTAATTATAACATTCACTAAAGTACAAATAATGAAAGCCTGGATATAATCAAAAGTCAATTTTTGTTTCCTATTATTACCTATTAATTTGCTCAGTAAACTTGTGGCTTTTCTGCCCTTATGTAGACCTTCTAGCTATCTAGCTATCTTGATCATTCTTAGGTAAGAAGCAATGTACATATTTTTTAATTAAAAGAATTTAATGGTCTTTCAGATGAAAACAAATTTCTTCTCGTTTTCATTCAAATGTGCAATTTCAGAAGGACTAAAGTGGCACATGTGCCTTTAGTCTTCAAAACTAGATATCCTGCCTAGAAATCACAGGAAAAAACTAACCCTTCAACGGGTATATCAATACTATTCAGCTCTAAAGAAAAATTCAGTCATGAAATTTGCAGGTAAATGGATGAACTAGAAAAGATCAAGTTGAGATAGTAATCCAGACCAAGAAAAACAAATACTGCATGTTCTTACCTGTGGTTCCTAGCTCCCAATCTTCAGCTATGAATATATAGCCTGGGGTATCTACAGAAACCAGGAAAGAAAAAAGGTACAGATAGGTGCGGGGGAGCAATAGAAATGAGAATAGCAAGATACAAGTGATTTGAAGGGAAAAATGGGTGCACTTTGATTAGGGAGGAGGTGAGAAGAAGAAGAAAATAACATAATGAGATATCTGAAAAGGTCATAAGGAAGCATATTTATTATCTACCTACCTAAAATTACATGTAAAACATATATGTCTATGCATATATATACAAATAGAGTTTAAATGAAAGATTCCGAACTGGGCTCCCCACAAAACCTATAGCCTGTCTATCAAAAACCAGAAGCCCAATCATAAGTAGCCTTCTTTTGAATTGTTGGTCAGAGATGTCCAAGAGACCCCCAAAAACATTATAGAGTATTATTGTTGCCCTTGGTTGCCTTCCAGAGGTTGCAATTCCTATTGTTGAAGATACCATGTACTTCAGACACAAGAGCCAGAGGAATGAAACTTGATCTGGCTTGAATATCTCCTCCCTGAACACTGGTTCTCATGGCCAAAGGTGCCATGCTAGCTTCCAAGGGAGGGAAGCAATCAATAGTCATACCTAGTTATGATGCCTATGAACTGTGACAACAGCCAGTATGACATGATATCAACTAAGGGTACAATAGTTACTGCATATCTTGGCAGTAACCAATAGCTCCCTCCTTGAACTTAAAGTCCATTCAACAAGAAGAAAAGCATTCCTAGTACTGGAAATTTAGCCAACTTACCAGGGCTAGTGAAGTAGGAGAACTCACACCTGCTACTTTATTAAACCAACATAATTCCCAACTACATTCTAAACATTTTTTAAACCCACAGATAATTATAAATTTTACTTCCATCAAAGCAACGTATTCTTGGTATAGATAAAACTATATGGAAAACCACAACTCATCAAAATGCAATAATTAAGTGACCATGTGGTACCCGGCCCTAACTGATACATGTGTAACACAATTCCTGTAGCTAAGGCTCAGGGATCGTAGGGGAAGAGAAGGTGGAAAGATTGCAAGACCAAGAGGACCAGGAAATGTGCAATGAGAATGGGGGTCCTAGCAATGTCAGAGAAGCCACGCCCACGAAGCCTCATCCACACAACTACCCAAACAAGAGCTGCACAAGGACGGCCAGCACTAATAGATGCGCTGTCATGGAAGGTATGATCTCATGGTGCTTAAGCTCTAACTATAGACATGGAGGTAACTAAGGAATGCAGAAAGCAAGAGAAATCATCTTCCCCAGGAAGGGGCCTCTAAAGTAATTCCTCAGTATTACGTGTTTGTCCTTGAAATCATATACATACAAGTAACATTGTAGGAATTGAGCAGGTTATACTGATATATTTAGGAATACACACACATACACACACACACACACACACACACCATTTATATGTAACAATGCAAGGATTAGAAGCCATGAATTTGTGTATGTGAGAGAGAGAGCAAATAGATAGTGTAAAGGGCGCTGGAGGGAAGAAAGGGGAAGGAAAATGATAAAATTATATTTTAATTTCAAAATTAAAGCTTCTTGAAATCAGAAAATGATTTGAACAAAAAGATAGGTAGCATTGTTTTCAAACCTCATAAATATGATGCTTTCTGCTGAGGAACATAAAAATGTAATATGATTTTCATAAAAAATATAACTAGGGACTTGGGTTTGGTTCCTAGCAGCTAGACCAGAAAGCTTACAGCTGCCGTGACTTGCCGTCTTTTGACCTCTGAAAATACTGCACACACATGGTATACATAAACACATGTATCATACATATATACAACATATAAAAGTAATAAATCCTAAAAATAAATAGTGAATAAAACTAAATCTTTTCCCTAGAGCTATACAGGCTAACTTTTAAGTTGATATGGGAACTAATAAATGAGAATATAATGAAAAATTCTAAAAAATATTAATAGCAACAAGGAAGGAAGGATTTATCCTCATTTACAACCCCCAAATTACACACACACACACACACACACACACACACACACACACACACACTCAGATAGAAGCCTAAATGCATGTGGAAAAGTACTGTATAGTAGAAACGATATCTAATACCACTCAGAATATGAGACTACAACCCTGAATCGGTGTCCTTGCAGATGTCAGTGGCCAACTGAAGTGACTCATAGCTTCCTGGAGTATTTGCTTCCCTTGGCACTCTATCATAATGGCCCCTAATAGTCACAAGCTAGTTGTACCATCCCACATGCTATGGGATTTGAGCAACCTCTTTCCTGTCAGCACACACTGAAATCCAACGGCATCTATATCTTAAACCCCAAATCACATCTTTAAATTCCGGTATAATTCAAAAAACAGTCTGCTTCTCCACTAGGCATTGTTTATGCAAGGGACAGAAATCATACAACTAACTTGAACAGGGAGATTATGATAAAAAATTATGATCAGAAATAAGCTGTTAATAGAAGACAAAAGACAATTTTAATGATAACAATAGGAATAGGAGAACCCATATAAGGGACAGTTTGCACAGAAGGGGCTCCTCCCTAAAATTCTTCGTTAGAAAGGTGTAGGTGCATTTCAGCAGAGGAGTAGATGAGTTTCCTGGGTGACTCCAGGGTTGGTCAGCAGCTCGTGGGATGAAATTTCTAACATTGTGCTTGCAAAGGGCTCCAATGTCCTGAGGCTGTCATGGAGAAAAAGCCACTTTCACTATGCTCTGCATGTAAGGAAGGGGCTAGGAGTCTTGCTTTAAGAGCAAGAACAAGGACACCAGGGACAGTCAGAGTGAGCCAGTTCTGCAGTGTCCCTCCAGTGCCCTCTATTGACAAAGTGCCATTGTGCCAGCTGGCAAAGCAAAGCATATTACAGGGTCCAACTCCAGAATCGCCGCCGATCAAAGACAATGGATTTGGAAAAAGGATGCTAAACTGAATAGCTGGACAAGATTACTGGGAAAAGGCTAATATTTGTTCTTGGTTAAGAAAGGTATAAAATGATCTGAAGCCTCCTTTTTTTCTGATAAAATGAAAACAAGCACCAAAATACGAGATGAGGTCTTATGCAAGGAACCGAAGGGCAGACTTGAAGGGTCTCCATCAGGCCAATGAGCAAAGCAAGGAAAAGACTGTAGCAGTAATGGGTTCTAGCTCACTGTCTTTGATTGATATAAGGTGTATTAAATCTTTTTGGATATAGTGATACTATTTTAAATGGGGATTTGAGAGCCATAAGCACCTACTTAAGTACCCAGGTTCTGTGTCTCGTGGGCAAAGAATTGGACCACAGACATCTGGTTAGAAATAGAAACAGACATTTGATTATAAAGGTGGAGCATCTAGAAGAATGGAGTGGGCTAGTGAGCTGAGAAAGGCATGCACTCCAAAAGTACTGGGGTACAAACTTCACTATCCCTTTATAGACCATTTACTCAGTTCCTGCCTCTCATAAATTTGAAGACAACAAAATTTTCTTGAGCATTTTTTGTCTCTATTTTCTTGCCACAATACTGAAAGACAGAGAGAATAAAAGAAAACAAGAGCTCTTCTTAGTTGGCAAAAAACTAAGAAAACATGAAGACAGAATGATAAAATTAGATAAAAAAATTATCATAGATTACACCATAAAAACCAACTCAGGAAATTATCACTGATGAATGTCAGCCTCATTGCAAAGGAAGTGATTTGTCTAAACACAATCCCATAGTTCTGAAAGAAAGTGACTGCTGATCACTGAAAAATGGGATAGTCTCCATTTTCACTTAGCATTCAAATTCACCTTCTCTCACACATCCCTCTACTGTCACAAAATGCATGTATGCAGCTGTTCTCTTACCCAGAAATACGCAAGGTCATATGTTTGTTCTTTAGACTGTCCCCTGCCACACAGACACATTTAGGATCTTATACTCAGGCCTGTCCCTTTAAACCTGCCTTGTGGTCTCACTGGCACCTATGTTGTGCTTCCTAATGGGTGTTGCATTACCAAAATCACATCTGTCAAGGTACACTTTGAAGTTATTATCAGGATATTGCTGAGTAAATTTCCCAAAGTTTTGCATGAAGGTGATGCATCTACATTTTGACGGCTGGGACACTGAGGCCTTACTCTACATAAAAGCTCTGATACTTGACTTTCACCATGCATTACTTTCAGACTCCAAGGAGAAGACGGGGGTAAAGCATTGATGTCACACAGCATACAGCCAGATTCAGAACTTACTGTCTCCCTCCAGGGTGTAAAGCAATGATCTGAATCTCTACCCCAAGAAACTAGAAGCAAACCCATTGTGGGCTGTGATGATAGATTTTATACTTAATAACAAAATCACCCTGGATTATTAGAAAAAAAAATCACAGTCAAGCCATGAGGGACAGAGATCTTTCTGGATTTCTGTTAGTTCTAGGCCTAACAGCCAAGCAGTAGTAGCTCACACCTTTAATCTTAACTCTAGGATTATGATGCAGAGTTGCATCCAGAAGTGAAGCAACTGGGCAGGGAAGATATTTATGGCAGGATGATCAGAGATGCATACATTATTTAGGAGTGACCAGCCAGATCAGGACTCTTGAAGATGGCATTTACCCTGTTTAGCCTGAGAAGCTGGCTGGGTGAAAGTTGACTGTGGTCTGTTTTCTCTCTCTGATATTCCAGCTTTTCCCCAGTATCTGGCTCTGGGTTTTCATTATATGCTGACTAGAGTTCATGCAATAGTGGGCAGAAGGAACAATAGACATGAGCAGGATGATGAAAAAGACAATGGACAATCACGAAACCATAAAACACATTGCTTCTTCTAAACAATTAGTTTACTTGGAGCTATAGCTCAGAGGTAGCATGTTTGCCCTGGATACACAGAGCCCTGGGGTACAATACCTGTCCTGCCAAAAATGGATTTAAAAGGCTCTAGCAAGACAAGCATAGATAGCAAGACAAGCACAGAGAAATCAGTGAAAACAGAAACCATTACTTTTAGGAAATAAATGGGGGCGATCACATAGGCCCTGCTGCTACTTAAAAGTAACAAGGGGAAGCCAGTGTGGTGAGGTGAACCTTCCACAAAGAAAGATGTATTGGAGTCCTAATGTCCAATATCTCAGGGTTCAAAGTCCTGAAAGTAAAATTAGTTTCATTAGAATGAAGTCACTTTGAGGTAGAGTGGGGTCCTAACCCAGTGTGGCTGGTGACCTGTACAGGAAGGAGGCGGGATTAAGATCAAGGTGGTGAAATGGCTCCTGGAAGCCTGGGAGAAGCAGAAGATTCACCTCTATAGATATGCATGCCTCTATGACCCCATGCTGATATTAGACTCCTGGCTTCCAGAACTTGAGACAGAACTTTTTGTAGTTCCACAGTACTCAGTGTATGGAACTCTGCTATAGCCTCTTGAAAAATGAATGGAATTCTGAACAACTTTTTTCTCATAAGTTTGACAACCTAGATGAAACCAATCAACTTCCCAAGGCTATAAACTCTCAAAACTCAAGATGACAGTGGTCAGGAGGACAGCAGGGGTGGTCTTAATGGCCACTTAAGACACTGAACTTGTAGCTCAAAATTCCTGAAAAAGAAACTCTAGATCCAGATAATTGTACTGGGAATTTTTATCAAACATTCAAAGAATTAGCACACATCTTCCATTGCTGCCTTCAGAAAGTAGAAGAGGAGGAGGCATTCTGTCCAGCTGATAAATGAGATGTTTTACTCTAGCACTAAATGCAGATAAAGACAAGGAACACACACAATGATGCTGAAAACTCATAACTCTCAGGAATATAGCACAAAGGTCCTAGGCAAACGTTAGAAAATCAAATCCAACACCTTAACTATACACCTTAACCAGGTAGGATCCAGTACAGGTATGTGGGGCTTGTTCAGTGTTTGAAGACACAGCAATGTGAACCATTATATCTATAAGTTAAAGAATAAAAGTCACATTATAGTATGAGTGACATGAAGAATTTAATAAATACAATTTGCAGTTAAAAAAACAATGCATGGGAAAGCAAAGTGCCTGACACATAATCATGAGAGCCCATGCTTGGGTCTCCTTCACCCATTTATAAAAAGCTAGGTGTGGATAAACGCAATTGTAACCTTATCTCAGGAAGGATGGTGTGTGGTAGATTCTCAGAACTCGTTAGCCAACTTGTCTAGTCAGTTGATCAGTAGGTTCAGTGAAAGATAAGGCGGGAAGTAACTATGGCAGGTACCCTACATCACCCTCTGGCCCCTTTGAGTATCTGCACACACTCATGCACATACACAAAGAACAAGGTATGTTCTCAACCTAAAAGAGCATCTCTGAAAACAAAAGTATTTCAGAATGAGTGCTTTCCCTTAGCAACAAAAGAAGAATGTCTAATAACTTCATTCTTAGTCAACATAGAACCAAAAGTTATATTCTATGCAATGAGGTAGGAGAAAAGCACATAGCCTAGAAAACATGAAATAGAAATGTTTCTATTTTCAGAGGATGCCATTGTCTGTGTAGAATGTTTAGAAATGTTGACTATTGTGGTACGTAGTATGAGTTTCTGGCCTGACCTACCCTTGCAGTCCAGTCTCTCCCACTGCTGTTTAGCCCACAAAAATGACGCAAATGCTTATATTAATTACATGCTGCTTTGACCTATGGCTCAGACATATTGCTAGCTAGCTCTTTCATTCTTAACTCAACCCATTTTTATTAATTTGTCTTGTCAGTTGGTTTGCAGCTTATCTGTGTTTCTTTTACATGTTAATTCTTGGGCAGCTAGATGTGTCTCTCTCCTGATTCCACCCTCCTTCCCCATTAACTTGGATTTTCTGCTGCTTCTAAGATGCCTTGCCATAGGCCAAAACAGTTCCTTTATTCGTCAATGATATTCACAGCATAGAGAAAGACATCTCACATCAGTGATACAAACCCTGAGTCCCAGCACTCTGGAAGCTAAGACTGGAAGATTGTAAGTGCAAGGCCAGACTGGGCTGAGTATTGAGACCTTATAGGGGCAGGGGAAGATAAAGAGAAAGAGATTCTAAGACAGTCTTAGTTATTGTTCTGATAATGAGAAGAAACATCATGACCAAGGCAAATCTGGTAAAAGAGAGCATTTAGTTAAGAGTTTACTTACAGTTTCAGAGGGTTACTCCATGTCATCATGGCAGCAAGCATGGTAGCAGGCAGGCTTGAGGCTGAGCACTTACATTCTGATCAGCAGGCAGAGAGAGACAGACTAGGGCTGCCATGGGTTTTTGAAACTTCAAAGCCCATCCCCAGTGACACACTTCTTCCAATAAGACCACATCTCCTAATCCTTCTTGAAAAGCGCTAACTAATGACCAAGCATGCAGACATGTGGGCCTATGGAGGCCATTCTCACTCAAATTACTCATTCCACTCCCTGCCCCCCCCCACAGGCTTGTAGTCATATCATAATGTATAATGCATTCAGTTCAACTTCAAAAGTACTTATAATCTTCTACAACCTCATCATCATTTAAAGTCCAAAGTCCATGACTCTTCTGAGACTCAAAGCAATTTCTTGACAGTAAATGAAAAGAAGTGAAAAGAAAAAGGCAAATCACAATCTCTGTCTTAAATAGGGTTACAATTTCTGTGATAGAACACCATTAGCAAAAGCAATGTATGGAAGGAAGGATTTATTTGGTTTACATATCCAGATATCACAATCCTGTGAGGAAAACCAATGCAGGAACTCAAACCTGGCAGGCAGAAGCTGAGTGGAGGCCAAGGAGGGTGCTGCTTACTGGCTTGCTCCCCATGGCTTGCTCAGCCTGCTTTCTTACAGAATTTAGGACCACCTTCCCAGGGAAGACCCCATCCACTATCGGCTGGGCCCTCCCTCATCAATAACTAATTAAGAAAATGCCTACAGCTGGATCTTATGGGGGCATTTTCTCAGTCGAGGCTTCCTCCTCTTAGGTTACTTCAATCTGAGTCAATTCAAAACCAGACAGGTTGCTCCTGTCACTGGGAAGAGCCCCAGTGTTTTAGAAGCTGTATTTCATGAATCACAGACCAGAACTGATTTTTCATTATTAATATACCACAGTAAAAAACTCAAAAGACTTAAATTTTTGACCAAATTAAACAGTGCATTCAGAAAATAGACAAAATATATGTATGCCTGATATTTCACCAAAGGAGATATACAGACAATAAACACATGGAAAGATGTTCCATGTCATTTTCAGATATTTGGGGCTATAACCCAGGGACCCAGCATTTATGTAATGAACATGCAAAGAACACAAATAAAAAATCTACAACAGTGTTCAACCATGAAATTAAGAAAGAAAAATATAATATTAAAAATAATGATGTCCGATACTGTGAAGGATTTGGAGAGAGTGATCACACATAGCTGATGAGAATGTAAGAGTACTCATTCTCAGAAGTAGTTTGGTAATTTGTTCTTTGATATGTATGTGCACTTTACATGTGATCAAGACAGAACACTTGGGCAGCTGGGTAGAGGTTGTGGAGGTGTATACTTTTAATCCCAGCACTCGTAGGGCAGGTAGATCCCTGTGTGTTTCAGGCTAGCCTGGTCTACAAAGTGAATTCCAGGACAGCCAGGGCTGTTATGTGGAGAAATCCTTTCTTGACCAGACCAAACAAAAAGAAGGAAAGGAAGGAGGAGAAAAAGAAGGAGGAGGGGGGGGGAAGGAAAAAAGAAAGAAAGAAAGGAAAGAGAGAAAGAAAGGAAAAAAGAAAGGGAGAGAGAAAGAGAGAAAGAAAGGGAAGAAAAAAAGCACCAAAGCTATAGCTTCATTGAAGTACTGATTCAGGGCTCAAACTGCATCAAAACATGCTTTCTCCATGCAGACTTCTACGACCTACAAAAGACACAGTGAACATGAAGTTCTCAAACTCTAGAATTTTTAGAATCTTTTCTTTAAAACAAAACAATTTCTTTGCAGAATGTCATAAAGATTAAATGTTGGTTAAACGTTTCACTCCTGTGGCAACAAACTTACTAATTGCAAAGACAGCCCTCTGACTCATTTCTAGCTATGACTGTACTAGACGGACAGGAAACAGTGCTGTGGAAGTCTGGTAGGTCTTGGAATGCTGAGATTCTTGTTCCTGTTGGAGTCAAGAGGTATTTAAAAAATGATCCCATACACTTTGGAAGTCTGAATTACTCAAAGTATAGTTTAAAATCTTTCGTCAATCATACCCAAAGAGTACTAATAAATTATATATTAGAGGTAGTTAAGATGAAGGTCTTATACAGTAGCCCAAATAGATTTGTTTCTAGTCCCACCTTGAATAAAGGTACAAATGATAAATATAACTGTGCTTGACAAACAGCACTGAACAAAATATCTGCTTTAAGGTTGGATATAGAGCTAGTTTGGGAGAGTTTTGAAATTAAGGGCATGGTGGCACACACTTGTAATCCCAGTATTCAGGAGGTGGGGGCAGAAATATCAGAAGTTCAAGCTACACACTGAGTTTGAGTCAGCTTGGGTCACATGAAATAAATTGTGTGTGTGTGTGTGTGTGTGTGTGTGTGTGTGTGTGTGTGTGTGTGTTCTATGATAATGTGACCACTTTAACATTAATTTGATTTGGTTTGCTTCTGGTTCTCACATTCTGTGTGAAGCACTTTTCATATACGTGCTCTTAGCACTGCTCTCCCTGAGTGTCAACATTTTGGCTGCCAGCTTGTCTGGACTTAGAACTTGCACACAAATCCAGGAGGTAAAGAGATTTCCTTTTAATATTTGGTGAAAAAATAACCCACATTTTGACTTAAGTAACACTGATCAAAGTTGGCCACTGTACTCGGTTGTAAATACAATCTCAAGACAGAAGGGACAGAACACTCTGATTGGCCATGTTTGAATGCTTGACTACCTTTTGCGAGTTTAAAGGTAGTGCTAGCTGCCTCTGAGTCATATTCAGGCTCAGAATAGGGAAGAACCACTGCTTCCCATAAAGCCCATTTCTCCAAAGGAGATAGGCTGCTGAGTTACAGACCCCAGTGAAGTAAGCCATGGCCCCCACTTACCCTGGGCTTATATTTGACTCAGGAAGATGACTGACAGAGAGTACAAGTGGTACGTAAATTTACATGGTAGATTAGCAAGTAAATGCAGACCAAGGCTATAGCTAAGGAAGATGCCAGGAGAAGTTGAAAACTGAGTGTTTGAGTCCAGAAAGATCTGTGAGTATCTGTGAGGTATAAGAAGAGGGGATGAGAGATACTTGAAGATGCTTTCAGGTTGTCTGTTAATGTATTTTGCATCTCTTGAAAACAGAATTTATGGCTTATTTTTTCCCCTTAGAATCCAATGTGGCATCTTCACTACAAGTCTAGTGAACTTGTTAATATTCCTTTATTAGCTTTCAATCTGAATTCCAGAGAAGATCTTTACATGGACATCAAACTTCATTATTCTGAATAGGAAACTAAGAGAGAGAGAGAAGTTAGGTCATTTCCACCACAGTGCCAGCTAATGATGATGCCAAGTTAACCCCTTACAGACACAGACAGGCCAATCTAAACTCAAACTAGACCTCAGAATTCCTCAAATATGTGCCTTGCCTTATACAAAGTAAAATGATAAATAAACTGATGTTTTTAAAAAAGTTAGTGTTTCTTCTTATAATGGTCCAAATCTCAGATTGTCTGCTATTGATTTCAGATGTTGAATGGTAGAAATTATCTAACGGTATTGTTAAATAAATAACTCCTTGGGGGAAATAAGGGAAGACAATGTCTATTTGGTGAGTTGCTAAGCAATACCACACATGCCAGGAACTCTTTTTGGATTTCCTACGGAAGGTGAAGACATCCAGACCAACAGGTACTTCTGCTTCTTTCTGTCTCCAGACAGAACAACCCTCCAACATGAACAGTGCTGAAATTGGATATACTGATACTTCTGTGCGTTAAATTTAACTGAACTCTTCTTAAGGCTTCTGTCTACAAGTTTCTCTGATGTCTACAGCAGTACTCAGACTAAATGTAGGATCTGTATAGTGTGTCCCCAGAAAAGCCCATTGCAAAGATGAAAAGAAACCAAACAGCATCCATACCCCTGACAGTGTTAGGTTACTGAAATCTATAATACAACAGGATTGTGGCAGCCAGGTGACTTCACTTTATATAAGAGAAAATCTATGAGAAGTAGGTGTTTGACTTTTAAAGAAAGTTATTCTGTCACCAGGAGAAAGACTGATGGTTCAGGACTTGCTTGATCAAAATCCAGTTGCTCTGTAAAGAATAAACGCATCAAAGTAAAAACAGAAAGGAGACATTAGCAAAGGAGAAAGAAGAAAGACATTGGAATAGGAAACATGCTCACTGAGGGGTCCTGGGCTCATGAAAACTAAGACTAAAGCTAAGTCAGATTTGGTACAAAAGGAGCCAAATGCTACTTGAAACATTGTACATTAAAACAGCAAGATCTTCTTAAAATTACTTTCCTTGCAAGTAAAACTTAGGTAAACACACATCTAACTCTTATATTTTTAGATACATTTTCAACCAATTTGAATTACTTTTAATGGTGAGGATCTCATTTAGAAATTATGTTTCACATTTTGTTTTAAGTAATTGACACTGTAAAAACACACAGACCTATTACTATGTTTATTGCCTTTGTGATTTGTTTATCAGGGTCATATCTGAGACCTTCCATACCTGGTCATATTGATTTTCCTACCCACATCAGCCCAGGGATTCCCTCTTATGAATCTCTTCTAACTTGGAAACTTACATTCATAACTAGATACTAAATAACAGTCCCCCTTCTTAGATGCAAAATGAATATATCTCCAGTGAGAATATAACTCTGAAGATCTGCCTATTCCATCCTAACTAAAAAAAAAAAAAAAAAAAAAAAAAAAAATCACATTATACAGGTAAAAACACAGAATTAGACAGCCAAAGTAATTTTAAAGTAATGGAAAGAATTGGTTTTTCTATTCTTCCTTGGCTGAGTCCCTTTTTTCCCACCCATGCACTCCTGCTTAAATCAACAGACCTCACATGTCCTAGCAACAAATGCTCAGGACAGATGAGAAGGGCACATACTAAGCAGTGACCTGTTGTCTTCTAATTGGGAAAAAAAATAAAACATCCTTCAAGGTAAGCAAACAGTAAAACCCTTGTACCTTCTGTAGGGTCAGGAGACCCCAGCTTTAGTCAAGGGCCCAGCTCTGTAAGGAGAGATTCCTAAGCTTCAGCATTTGCTCAACTCACTACCTCTTCCCCACAAGGACTAGTTTTCTCAGAGATCATCTCTTGTTTCTAGAGGTGTGTCTCATGCATGCTGTCATCTCAGGGAATATTTACTGTACAATCTTCAGTTTGGCATGGGTCTCCTGTTCTCGGCAAATACAGTCTAGCTGGCAGTTACAGTGGGCCAAAATTAATTACTATAATTAAGACATAAGAGTGAATATAGCTTTGACAGAACATGGCATTTTCCATATGCAAGCAAGGCAATGCTTCATATGTCTTACTGACGTAATCTGAGTGTTAGTGTTTCCCAAATTCATACACTGAAATCCTTACCTATCAAAGGGAAGGCATAAAGATGAACGTCTCATAAGGCCAAAAGAGTTTGTGCTGGTTAATTTTCCATTGCTGTGGCAAAATGCCCGAGAAAAGCCAAAAGGGTGAAAAGATTATTTGGCTCATAGTTATGGAAGCTTCAGTTCACAGTTTATGAGCTCTGCTCACTTAGCGCTATGAGTGAGAATAGGCTGTAGGTTAGACATGTGGTGGAACAGCGCTGCTACTCATGGTGGCCGGAAGATAGGGTAGGAAGAGGAGAGGTCAAGAGGAGGTGGGAGGAATGTCCTGGGTCCCAACATTCCCTTTAAGAAGGAGGATGTCCGTGATGAACTAACTTCACTTGCTCCCACCTCACAGAGACCACTACTTTCCAACAGGATCACAATCTGGTGACTGAGCCTTAAACACATAAATCTTGAAGGGCATGTAAGAGCCAAGTCCCAAGAGTTCAGGTTCTTGTCCTTTTCTCTACATGAAGATACATCTCAGAGGTGTCTCATGAGTCAGAAAGGACTTTCAACACATACCAACTCTGCTGGCACCATTCTCTGGAAATATCAGCTATTAGAACTGTGAGAAGTACATGTTTATAAGCCACCTAGTGTTGGTATTTTTGTTACAGCAGTCTGAAGGGATGGTCTTAGACATCTGTATCAATTCACCTAATTTTTACATACCTGTGAGGCAGAAATTACCATTATTTCCACTTTCACAGGCACAAGTGAAGTAACTTCCCTCAGGTCATACAGTTGTCTGCTTCTATGGTGCTGATAATGAAACAGTGTCATATAAACTATAAACAGGCAAAGACTGGAGCACCACTGGAATTTCTTCTAGGAGTGGGTTCTGAATGACGTCATCACTGGGGACAATAAAACCTGGGGCTACAGGAGGTATTGCATGAAAACTCTCTCATCTAAAACTGCATTGCTTCTCAAACTTAGGGTGCCAGAAGCCTCCACAGAGATTCTGAATTCCAGGGCAAAATTCCTAGAATTTGTAAGTCAGTAAGATTGGTGCAGGGAACCCAAAGTCTGTATTTCTAAGCACCTTAACTGATGGCCACAGTACTTCTTTGAGTCACATTTTAAAATCACTGCACTGAACCTGTTTCCTGCCTGAGTCCGAGCCCTCCCCTCATACCTGCCTTTTTTGGCAAGATACCTGTTAAGTAGTTATTCTGTTAGCACTGTGCAGGTAGTACAGCTCAGAATACCACATCTCTAGAGAACTCTAGCCAGACAGGCATCCCAATCTCTAGTGGCAGACTGGAATCATTTCTGCACCTTTCTTTGTTAGATCTGTTTTCTCTTGAGGCCAATGTCTTTATTATACTTAACGTACCAGTTCTTAGTTTCACACACAGGAAAGATATATGAGGTCAACAAATAATGCTGCACAGATAGATGTGTGATGGGGCAACCACTCTAGAAAGGTATTTTTGGGCCAGATATGAGTGAATTGTGTGTACCCCAAAATTCATACGTTGAATTCTCTAAGTTCTAGCATCTCAGGATATGACTATACTTGGTCATTGGTCTTTCTCAAAGAACTAAATTTAAATCTTACAATTATAGTTGTCTGTAAACACTATGATGATGATGACGATAACAAAGAGGAAGAGGAAAGACCATCTCAGAGAGGACAATGGGGAAACACAGGCAAAATGGGCCATCTGCAATCCAAGAGAGACCTTGGGGGGGTGAACCCACCTGTTCTGAGAAAACACATTTGTATTATTGGACATGGCATAAGGTAGATTGTTATAACAAGACTAGAAAACTAAATAGTATCAGATCATATACGTTTCCTGAACTACAGAAAATAAATGTTAAGCTAGAATTCCATACACTCTTTTTTTTTTTTTTATTTTTTTTTTCCTTTATTTTGTATTTATTAAAAAAAAACACACAGTAAAAAGAATTTAAAATGTGGAAGAGTTAACAATAACTATATAGAGGATAAGAATGATAAGCATGGCTTATCAAGGGTAGACATACAAATAAGATTGCTACACCTATATTTTCTTTGTGTTCATCTTTCCCTCTGAATT
>PVIH01009555.1:0-81608 GCA_004025045.1 Sigmodon hispidus
TTTTATTTTTTTTTTGAAGTTTATGTGTATTTTATATATATTGTATTTTGTTTAGAGGTTTTGAGAGTTTAAATTTGTTTTATTGAGAATTTTTAATTATTTTTTAATTTAAAGAGTTTTTTAAAAGGTTAGTGTTATTTTAATTGTTGACTTTGTTTTTTTGTTTTATTATGGCGGAGAAACTTGTTGTTGTTTTGTTGTTGTTGGCAAAGAGTAGGAATTTAGGAAATGTTGTTATGAGAAAAATTTTTTTAAATTGTTTTTTTTTGTTAGTATATATAGAAATTTTAAATTAATTATATTTGTGTTAATTTTGTTGTAAAATGTATGAGTTTAAGTTGTGTGTCGTGGACGTGTTATTTTTAAATTTTTGTTTGAATATTATGTTGTTTTTGTATTGTAAATTAATTTAAATATGTAATTTAAAAAATTATTTTAAATTTTTTTAGGCTTTATGTGGGTATTTGTGTTTTATGTTGGGCGCCATCTGTCCCCCCAAAAAAAAAACATATAAAAATTCAAGTGAGCCACGGGCTACAAGCCACATAATAAATAAATTCATAAAAATAAATTAATTAAAAAAAAAACTAATTAATAATATACTTATAGGCCAAACAATATTAAAATATATAAACATATAATTCATTTCTTTTAAAAGACAAAAGCTACAAACACACAGACCAGACTCCACACCGCCAACACCACACGTGTGCCAGTCACAAATCTCCAAACCCAAACAGGCCAAAAAAAACATACTACAACAGATGGTGCCCCACGTTGGGCGCCAAATGTCGTGGAATAAATTTGTCATTAATTTTTATGTTTTAAATAAGATTTATTTTGTTATAATTATGAGCAAAAAAGCCAGCCACAACAATATGGAGCCGCCGCCGCGCACCTGAGCCGGAAGCCCGCCGCCGCTCTTTTGTTGCCGCCACGCGCTCTAGCGCGCGCAGGCGCGCGCTGTAAACAACGCCTCCGGGATACTCGCTACAATGTGCTGTCTCCAGAATTCAAATATGTCCACTAAACATTGTGCTTCTTTCTTGGTGAAGGGAGGGGCAAGGAGTAATAACTTATCTTTTACCATAGAAGGAATAGTTCTGCATGCTCTACACCACTGGACTCCTAAGAATTTCACTGACATAGAAGGCCTTTTAAATTTAGTTGAATTTATTTCCTGTCCTGTGGTCCATGTAAGTGTTACCAACAAATCCAAAGTGGTTGCTACTTCCTGCTTACTTGGTCCAAGAAGCATAATGTCCTCAATATATAGTGCACCAATGTGACATTTTGTGAAAGAAACATATGCTCAAGATCCTTATAACTAAGAATGACACAGGGCAGGAGAGTTAATATATCCCTGAGATAAACTGTAAAGGTATACTGCTGGCCTTGCCAACTGAAAGAAAATTGCTTATGGTGATCCTTAAGGACAGGTAATGAGAAAAAGACATTTGCTAGATCAATAGCTGCATACCATGTGTTCATCTGCTCAAGTAAAGACACCACATCTGTTACAGCAGCTACACTCAGAGTTACTACCTGATTGAGTTTTCAATAGTGAACCATCATCTCCCTTGATTCATCTGTGTTCTGCACTGGCCAGATAGAATAGTTAGAGGGAGACATGATGGAACTCACCACCCCTGCATCTTTCAAGTCCTTGATAATGGCACTACTTTTACAGTTCTCCCAGGGATGTCATGCTGGTTTTGATTCACTATTTTCCCTGGCAGAGACAACTCTAAAGGCTTCTCTTTAACCTTTCCAACCACAATAGCCCTTAATCTCCAGGTCAGGGAGCCAATATAAAAATTCTGCCAACTTCTAAGTATATCTATCCAAATTATACATTCTAGGACTCAGGCAATAACCACAGGGTGAGTTTGGAGACTCTTTGGACCTATGTAAATTGGACTTATGACAAAATTTTATTTAGCACCTGGCCTCCATAAGCCCCTACTTTAACCAGAGGGCCACATTGTTTCTGGGGATCTACCTAGTAAGTGTTAGCCCATAACCAGGCTCCAAACATAATTATTTTCTTCCCCACAGTATAGTTATCCTTATAAAAGGTCACAGATCTCTCTGTAGAAGGACTTCAGAAAGGCTAACAGTAAAACTCTTAGGTATTTTGTCAAGGTCCTTGCTCAGGAAAACTTGGCTATCTCTTCATTTAAGGGGTTTTAGGTCTGCAAACTGGCTCAAGTCTGGAAATTGGTACATGGGCTAAGATTCCTTTTTACCACAGTCTATCCAATGGAGCCTTTGTTTCATTTGGTTGAGAATTTTCTGCTTATACAGATCAAACAAAAATACAGTGGGCTTCTTATCTGTTTCATGCCTGAAAACACCATAATGGGTTAGTCAATACCAATGGTCCATATGCATCAGGACAGGCAGGTAGATCTCTGTGAGTTCAAGGCCAGTATAGTCTAAAAAGTTCCAGAACAACCAGGGTTGTTACACAGAGAAACTGTCTCAAAAAACCAAACACCAGACACCCAAAACAAAAAAACAAAAACCACAAATCTCAAAAAAGCCAACCCCCCCCAAAAAAAAACCCTTCAATTCTGCTGCATACTAACTCACCAGGAAATTCTTTTCTCTAGTTACATCAAGAATCCTGGCTTCATCTAAGCAGAAGTCTCTGGAAAGAAGACCTCAGGCTGTCACAGGTGACAAGTGATACCTGTCGCTGTGTCTCTGGCCTGTGCCCCATTGCTTCATGACTCTGTTCTGACTGACTGTGTGACATCTGGGCTGGTTCTGGGTACTTACTGAGGTATTCCCAGGCTGGGGCTTTTCCTCAATATGGTGGATAGAGTAGGAACTTCCATGATGGAAATGCATTTTTGAACAAGTATCTTTTAAAACTATGTGACAAAAAAATAAAAATAAAAACACAAATAAGACCATGGGTATAGCTTAGGGGTAGTGTACCTGCCTAGCATGTTTGAGGACCTATATTTAATCTCCAGCATCACAATACCTTAACAATTAAAAAACTGTTTGTTAAAGCAAGAAGGAGGAGCAACCACCTGCCAGATTTTCTGTCTTTGGAAGGCTGAAGGGAGGAATATAGAAAATGATTGCAAGAGAAACTGATGCTTGGGGAGATTAAAATGGGTGAAGGACAGCGTGGGAAGTCAGGCAAATATTGAAAAAATAGACCAACATCATCAGTGAGTGACAGGATGTGGTAAGCACAGCATCATGGAGAAGGCTTGATATCCCCAATTCTCTTCTTCCAGAAGGTTCCTCTCCTGACTCGGAAACACCATAGAGGGGCAAGAGATGGAAGGAGAGTCAGTGTATGGTCCATGTGAAACTTGTTAGTGGACATACTCAGAAAAGCTGTGGCTGATCTGGGCTTGGAGGCTCATACCTACTCTCCTGTTACTTGGGATACTTAAGTCAGCTTAAGTAGGCTACAAAATGAGACTTTGTTTCGAAGAGGGTCAGTGAATCTTAGTGGGCTTGTAAATTGGCCCCTCAACACATCAGGCCAGTAGAATCTCCCATTCTAATGATAAGGCAAGAGGAGCTGCAGGGTGAGATGAAGGTCTGGGATAGAGTTCCAGGAGAAAGTAGCTGTACATTGTAAAAGCCAATGGCAGGGTGTTGAAAATACAATCAACCATTTTTAACATTTTGGGAAGGTCATTTGAAAACCAAAGAGTGACTTGGACTGAGCAATGCCATCAAAATCACTGGCGACACTGGCTAAGACATTTTGGTAGACTGGTGTCAGCAGAGGCCAGTCTGAAGGAAGAGTGCCAGACAGTAGTCAGATCCATTTGAAGTTGATGACCGTGAATTCACAGACCATGGCAATGTGTAATTTAACTCTAGTGGCTCAATAGTCCTTGCAAAGACACACACAAAAAAGGCAGATGGCTCCACTCATCCAGGACTGAGATGTTGCCAGGAGGCTGCAGGGGAGGGAGCGGGGGAGTCAAGGGATTTTGGCAAGTCTGATGGACTTGATGGGCCATGGAAGCTAAGTGGGATAGGGAGAAAGTGAAGACAAGAGGGAGGATGTCAATCCACTGGGAGGACAAGAACCGTTGTGGTCTGTAGGGGCACAATTGCAGAGTAGGATTTTAGAGCAGAGCAGTTGGGAGCATTGAGATTGGGAGTTCAGCCAAGGCTGCTGAGAGGATGCGGAGACTCTGTGTGCCCAGGACTCGGGCGGTTGTCCATAGATTGCTTCTTGTGCTTTGTGAATAGGACCAACTTCTACTTTCCAAAAGTCCCTACTGAACAACAGTTATCATTCAAGTGGAACTTCTGTGGGTAGTAATTTCATGAATAATGCAACACTGTGAAATGTCAATTCTAGTAACATATAAACTAGGAGTTTCTCTAAGGTAATTGCCATGGTCTATGTCTAGGTACTGCTGTTATGTTTAAGATTTTGGAGCATCCTTTTTTATTTCAGTTGTTACTTTGGTTCCATTAGGTACTTAAAGGGTTTAAAACAAAACCAAGTTCTCTTGATTTACCATATTTACTATGATTCCTGTATATGTGATGTCAGCTATTGAGCTGTTCTCCTTTGGAGAATGGACATCACTGGCAAAGATTTTTTTCAGAAATATCTTTAGTTTGAGTTTCCAATCTGAATTATTTTCTAGCCATTCAACTTTTATCACAGAAGTTCTCATCTGGGATTGGGAATCATCCTTTTCTTTTCCATCCTCTCTGTTTTTCTGGTCTCAGTCATGGGCTGCCTGGATTTTCAAGTATTTTCTAATGTCTGCTTCACCCTGGCCAGCCACACTCAACTGTTACAAGTTATCTTGTCCAGCGTGTCAGTCATCTGTCCTGATAGTGTTAGAGACTATCACTCAGCTTCAGTGTCTGTCATAGTCCACACTGGCCTGAACACCATCATCATTAGAAGCTGGAATTCCTTGCTCAGAACTCAGACTCCTGATTCCTATGTAATCATCAAGAAAAAAAAAAATACCATAATTAATTAGTTCCAAGATAGAGTACACAGTTTTCACATTGTTTTTCAGTTTAGAGGTTTTTAGACTGTCACTTTTGAGATGAGGGAAATCTCTCTGAAATAAATCAAATCAAACCAACCAACCATTTATCCATCCATCCAACCAACCAAACAACCAACCAACTAACCAACCATCCAACCAACCAACCATCTGTCTATCCATCCATCTGACCAAATATCCAACCAACCAACCAACCAACCAACCAACCAACCAACCAACCAACCAACCAACCAACCAACCAACCAACCAACCAACCATCCAACCAACCAACCAACCAACCAACCAACCAACCAACCAACCAACCAACCAACCAACCAACCAACCATCCAACCAACCAACCAACCAACCAACCAACCAACCAACCAACCAACCAACCAACTAACCAACCATCCAACCAACCAACCATCTGTCTATCCATCCATCTGACCAAATATCCAACCAACCAACCAACTAACCAACCATCTATCCAAACAACTAACCAACTACTCATCTGACCAACTATCCAACTAACCATCCATATGTCTAATCAACACACCAACCAACCAAAACAAACAAACAAGCAAACAACTATTACTGAGCTCTTACAAATACTAGCAAGTCAGGGATGAGGTTATGAGTTGTTCTGAAGCTACAAGTGACAAGGTTACATTACAGTGAAATAGAACTGCCAGATCAGAATGCCTAGGACATTTTTATACTTCTCATTTTGGGGAAGAATGGCCTAACATGTTTACATTGACATTACATTGGCTATAAATATAGGGTTGAGCTAATTAAAAGTGAGTTAATTTCATACAAATCTATTTAAGAAAACAATGTACTTCTATGGAGCAATGTAGCTATACTTGTTACAAATGTATAGTTATAGCAATGCTCATGCACCATTATAGATACAAGGCTAATAATAACACAACACTTACTGTCTACACATTTCTATACATTTAATTGATTCATTTTTTCAGAATTCATACAAATCAGATATTCAATATACAACACAGTTTCAAAACTTGAACCCAACCTTTGAAGTATTTGGAGAGGAAAGTTTGGTTTGTGAGGTTAAACTAAAATATTCAATCTAACATCTGGAAAAACTACACATATAAATCAGTAGCAAAATAAAGATATTCCAGATTGCTTAAAACAATAAGAGCATAATAAAATACTTGGATGTTTTTCTTGGATCAGAAACCACATCAACCTTCAGGAGCAAAGAAAGAAGATTCCATATGCTCAATTTTAAAAGAATTCTCAAATGGTAATTGTTAAGCCTCCTTTCTGCCTATAGAGTTTACTTCAGAGTTAAGATTAACTATCAGATCTGGGCTGGGTAATTTCTCACTTCTTAATGCCTAAAGCAGCTTACCCAAGAGGAGGTCTACTTGGGCTCACATTTTCAGGGCATTCAGTTCACAGTCATGTAGTTCCACTGTGTCTGGGCATGTGGTGAAATAGAGCATCATGGTGGAGAATGGGGTCAACAGAGGAATCTCATGGTATCCAGGGAAGAGGGGAGAGAAAAGGGAGGGAGGAACAGGGGAGAAAGAAAGAGAGGAAGGGAGAGAGCCAACGAGGCCTAACCTACTAATAGTTCATTTAGCTATGAACTGGCCAAGGGATTGATCCAGTGATGAAGTTAGTACTTTTATGATTCAGTTATCTCCCAATATTCATAACAGTGGCATACCACACCTTCAATATGGGAGCCCTTTGGAGAGGGGAAGACACTTCAAATTTAAAATGTTATAAGACCCAAGAGATAACACATTGCATAAACTTATTATTGAACCTGGATGCCAAAAGATGGTTCAAGCAAAATGTAAGTTTGAAAATAGCATCATAAAATTCATTATTATGCTTTCCATTATAAAATGTTGAGGGACATAAAACATAATTTTAAAAATAAATGTAATCTGTTTAAGCATTTTATTTCTTTGTTTTAATTTTTGAGACAGAGTCTTACTGTGTAGCTCTAGATGGCCTGGACCTCATAGAGATTTACTCACTCAGCTTCCAGAATGCTAGAATTAAAAACATATGCTATCATGCAGGACACTCTACTTGGACTCTTTAATAATGTTTTGTTGTTATTTGTTTTCTGAAATCAAGTCCATTGAAGCTCTGGCTGAATTCAAACTCTGTGTTGCTGTTGACCTGATCCTCTTGCCTCTCACCCACACACACTGAAATTTCTGACATGAGAGCTACCATGCACAGCTAGAATGCTGAATTTTCAACCAGCATGTAAGACTGCATCTTGGTGTCATGGGTTGCAATCCCAGTATTCAGAAGACTGAAAAAGGAAGCGTATGAGTTCAAGGCTTACCTCAGCTACTCAGTGAGCATCTTTAAATTAAAATAAGCTCCTTCCTTTTTGTGTTGGTTCAGCACGGATATGAGTAGTATGTTACTAGGGCAAAAACTAGGTGGGGCCCTAAAGGTACAAGCAACTGGAATGTTCTTCCCTTAGGTAAAAATCTCTATAGAAACCCATACGGAGCAATATTTAAATATTTTATTCTTGCTTTAAAAAATACTATACAAGGTAGGAAGGGGACAGAGGATCTACAGTTGACAGAAAGTAGGTATGAGTTGGCAAATACCTATGACACAGATTCATGTAGGGGCTAGTTCTGCTTCACCAAAATTTCAAGCTTGTAAAACTATGAATGGAAAGAAAATGGTGAACTTCCGGGCCATGAGATTACCTCTAGGATAGAAAGGTGAAGTTTAAGAAGGTCCAGTCACATTGATTATTCTCTGCGTATTCTCCCAAAATGAGCTCGTGAAGTTGTTCTACAAAAACTCTTTAGCATCTTCTCCAAGGATAGTGAAAGACTTTGTTGCATGTAAGAGGTGTGAGCTCAGAATGCACCACCCTGCCACTAGGATGCATCAAAGATCAGTCCTTGGGGGGCATCATCTGATTAGGATTTCACAGTTCAAAGTGAGCCAACTTCACTTTCCACCTACTGAAGTGTTTTTCTCACTCTCTTATCACAGCCCCAGGAGGGGCGTTCTATTCCTAGCCTGCTGCTCAGATGCAGAAACAGAGTTCTAATTAAGCTCCAGGTAACAGTGCTAGGGTGGTAGGGCTGACACTGTCCTTCCTGATGCCTACGTTTTTGCTTGGATAATTAGGAACAGAGAGCTAATGGTGTTGAGACACCAGCTTCAAGCTTTCAGCTATGAAGAAATACCTGTTGACATCTTAAATTTTAGTATGCAACATTGATTTTTATAGCTGTTTTGTTTTTCTTGTTGAAAAATGATTTTGTTGTTGTTGTTGTTGTTGGAAAGAGGTATAATAAAACACACCAATTTTAAGTTGCATTGAATTTTAGAAAATTAAGATACAAAAAACGGTCCTAAAAATTTAATAAAATAGTGTATGTAAATAATTCAAATAGCCATTGTGTATGTGCGTGCACTTGCTCATATATGCATAATCTTATAGAGGAGGTAGTACAGTGGACAGGAAGTCTACATGCTTATTATGTCTTTGAACCTGTGTTTTCCTAATTTCTCCTCCTCTTTACCCATATTGAAATGAACACATCAAGCATTGCCTTAAGGTCAGTTGGTACTCTGTTGAAATTTTATAGTGATGTTTACTATACAGTTTTCTATACATCAGCAAAGCTAGAAGAGACCCAGAAGTTTCCCTTTTTCAAAAGAGTTAGAATATTCTTTTCTTCTAAAAAAGAGGGTCAAGTTTAACTTGAGGTCAGATAGTAGTGGTGATTGGCAGAGGTGGCCTTTGGATAGCCTCACAGTAACACTGTGGGTGGAAACTCTTATGTCAAATCAGTTCCTTCTTGCTTTATGCATATTTCCAGCTGCCCGTGGTGACCAGGCAGTTTACAGCAAGGAGTAAGAAGAGGCCTGTGACCAGCATTTTTGAAGGGCTGAGAAACAATGGGCTAATATTAAAATGAAGGAACTGGATTCAATCTAAAAGGCTTATTTATTCAACAAACATTTATAGGCCATCTAATACGACTCTTACATTTACTTGCTTTTGAAAATATTAAGATAAAAGGATAGAGTTCAGGAAAAAGTTAAGTAAATCAAAATAAAAAGTCCTTCCCAAAGATATTTGTTAAGACAGAGTCAACATTATGGGAAATGGATGTTGGTTGCTTGCCAAAACCCTTTTTCTTCTGGCTTCCTAATATAAGGATAACAAGGTGAGACTTTCTTTTTTAACAAATGTTGCATTAATGATTATCTTGATGTCTGTGTGGGGGGCATGGTTCAGAAACCCCAAATAGTCCCAAGTGGTGGTCACTGTGTAGTAGTACATAGCTTTGTGTTCGTACATAGGTTTATGTAGCTTTGTCTCCAATTGTGAAAAATTGGTCACAGTAGCCAGCAATGTACTACAAATGTTATGAGGTTGCTTCCATCTTGGGCTCTCACTTAATTTCTCTCTCCTTTGAATCAGTAGGTCTACAATAGTAGAAAAGTGTATGTGTACAGTAGGGGCACTGTAACTCATACCACCCACTACATGAATCTGCCCTTATGTGCCCAGGTAACACCCATTAGCATTGCATGGTGTGATGGCATGCACAATGCAAGGTCTATCTGTTTTGTATTCAGAATTGAGGCTGGAACAAAGTTGTATGATACAACACAGGTGAGCAATGACAGAAACACCTCAGATTCATTACACATTTGATCTTGAACTGGGTTTGGATGTTGCATGCCCAGAAAACTTTTACATGTGTCTCCATAGTGGGTTTTACAGCCTATGCAGGGACAAGGGGCACAGTCTAATAAACTGTCCACTCGGTGACCACAGCCTCTGGGAACAGGTCTCACTACAACCTCAGAAAATGCCTTGAACCAGGTCCATAGTTAATCTTCTCTTGGACTTAGGACTGAGGGGCATCGGGAGGGGGAAGGGAGTTTGAACAAGGGGATACATGGATAAAAAATATGACTTTATTCATAATAAAAAAGAAAAAAGAATGTAAGCCCATTGTATTAGAATATGTGTATATATTAGAATATATATAGTTAGATATATTAGAACATATATACATATGTATGTGGTACATATATGGGTATGTATACATATACATATCTTTCAATTAAAATTTTTAAAAAACTATAAAAAACCCCTAGGTAATAAATGTTTGTCATTTTAAGCTTCTAAATTTGGTAGTTCCTTGTCACACAGATAGTATGGATTTGAAATGATGTCAGACTGGAAACATAAAGAAGTTGCAGAACCAACAGGCATTCTTACAATTATGCATGGTTTATTTACAATCAACATAGACTGAGTCTGGTCTAATCAATTTTGTTTAATCCACAACGGATGTTAGGCATAAATCTGACTTGGTCGTGGGGCAGGGGGAGCTGTTCCTTCTTTTCTGTTCTTAATTACTAGCCTATTTTCCACTGTCTCTAATACTAAAATATTTCCTATTATCTAAATAATATTGATGAACTTAATACTAACTAGGACCATAATGTCCAAACTTTATTTAATTGCATAAGTGAGGGTTTTACAGGAATGAATTATGCAGGTGATAACCTAGTAAAAAAAATAACATTTTAAGAATACTTCACTATTTATTTATCTTTCCCCTCCTATGTGTGTGTAATTGTGCCTGAGTAATTCATGTATAAGCATAAGAAGCATTACTCACATGTCAAATGGCTATGGTTTTTTTTCCACACGGATAAAAACAATGGTGTATATTACAGCTAATGACTGTTTCTAAAAAATTAAAACAGGATATCTCTATGTAATATGGGCAGACCTTGAACCCACAATCTGAATCCTGGGATTCTACCATACTCAGCTAAATGATATATATAATTGGATATAAAAATCCAGTTTTATGTGGTATCTTTCTAGAAGGATTTGTTAGGAGTCATTTGGGCCCTAAGCATTGTTTACTGTAGAAACACTGTCAGTCTTGGGAAACACAACAACATGTAGAAACCTGTAGAGACAGTGGTTACAAGTCAAAATGATGGCTTAGCATGGAGTCTAAAACTTAATATTGGTCTTTGCAGAGAGCTCAGAGTTTATGTGGTGTGTGTGTGGTGGGGAGAATTTGGCAGCCAAGTATATTGATCCTCAGCATGCTTCCTAAGAATGCTTCTCAGTATTCACCCACATGCTCAGGCCAAACGCCTGGAAGTTTCCCTTATCTCTCCGACTCAATATCTCACACTTAATAAATCAACAAATCCTGCCAATAGGAAATAAAAATAAATAACAATAACAATAAAAGTTTAAATGTGCACAGAATCCAACTACTTTGTGTTACCATTAGCCATGCCTCAGTTTTCTTCCTTTCTCTCAGATGGTTTATTCCTATTCAATCAGACTCTTTATTTCTGTTCTTACATCCTGCAGTCTATAGAGCAGCCAGGAAGTGATCCTTTAAAAAAGTGGATCTACTTAAAATACACCTCTACTCTGAGTTCCTAAAAAAAATTAAAGTTTTATCCTCTGCAAGGGTAGCCATCACTTTTGGCATTCCTATTTCTTTCTTTTTTATGTGAATTGGTGTTTTGTCTGCATTTTCTTTTTTTTTTTTTTAATGTGAATTGGTATTTTGCCGGCATGTATAACTGTGCAAGGGTGTCAGATCTTGGAATTACAGACAGTTGTTAGCTGCCATGTGGATGCTCGAAATCGAACTCAGGTCATCCGGAAGAACAGTCAGTGCTCTTAACCACTGAGCCATCTCTCCAGCCCCCTGGTGTTCCTATTTCTAATGAACACTTGTGCACATCTTGGGTGGGGAATGCTCTGCAGTTCAAGTATGGGGCATGATGACCAGATTAGGGTAATGAGCACATCTATCATTGTAGATACCAATTATTTTGTTGTGTGGGGAAAATTGACCATGTTTTCAAAGTTATCTTGAATTACTCAACTTATGGTCAGCTGTAGTTTTTCAACTGAATATTCTGGGTGCTTTTGGTTTCCCTCAGCCATACTGCTGTTGCATTGGAGTTTCTACTCCAGTCCAGACTCCAGCCATCTAAGGAAGGAGTGCGTTCTAGCAGTGGGGAGACAGACCGGGTCTCTGGTGCAGTTCTCCCACTCACAAGCTATCTTCAGTCATTTTTCACTCTTTCTAATTGAGATTATCATGAGAGACCTGGCAATGACTTTTGACCAGTGGGCTCATGGCTCTTATGGTCATGATTTTTTTTTTTTTTTAGGAAGTAAAAAGATTTAAAGGAATAAAAACCTTAAGTTAAGACATGAACTTAAAGGAGAAAATCTTGCTGGTAAGAGACCCAAGATAGGATCTATCTCTACATGTCACCTTTCCTATGCTTTCTGTACCTAGGTCAGTCAATGGCTAGTTCCCAAGGGCCAACAGCCACCTACCAAAGCTGCTCCTGCTGCGTGGCCCAGCGTTTGTCTTTTCTGTCAGGGTTCGGACTTCCTAGCTCTGGCTGAACACAAAGGAATTAGAATGTATGTATTGGAAATGAATGAGATGGGCAATATGCTGTGGAGTCTGTTGGAGCACAAGGTTTTCTTTACAGCCGAATGAAGGGAGTGTCAGGACAGGTGGCCCTTTCTGGGAAAACCAGGAAAACCTGTACCTGGTGTGGTTGTGTTGCATCCCAGCCTTCCTGACCTTCTGAGGAGCAAGCACAGCTCTCCCAGGGTGTAGTTCACCATAATTACTGTGGGAATAGGAAGTGGAAAAGTTAACAATTGTTTTAAAAGTTCAGTATTTCTATTGTTTTTCTAAAGGGAATTACTGAACTTAGGCCTAAAAAGATTTTTTTTTTTGAGGATACAAACTATGAAAATACATAACAAGCATGATCTCAGAAGTGAAAGGGTTGGAGTATTACCAAAGGGAAATATGAACAAAAGGAAATACAACATTTAACTTCATGTACCAGACAGAAGTACAGGCTATGACTGAGAAAACTGCTTGTTAATATTGGCAAAATCTTTTTTTGTCTGAATGTCTAAGAGGCTGTCTGAAAAATCTATCTCCAGGTGGGGCTGTGGCTCAGTGGCAGAGTGCTTGCTTACCTGGCAGACATGAGGTTTCAGGCTTCAGCTTCAGTCCCTAGCATTACCCAAATCAAATCAAACCAAACAACCCAACAAACACAAAAATACCAGTACAACAAAACTCCCATACCTCATCAAGAACAGACTGATAAAAAGCCAAAGTGATATCTAAGTAACAAAAGCCAGTAAATCTTAGAAACTCTACTGCTTTATGAATGGAATTCTGTTAGATGTGTAGTTTTGGAAATGAAGACATGAACATGATTGATAGAAGGAATATGTGTATTCAGGAAAGGATTTTGCTTTCATTTCTTTCTCACAAAGATACCATGGAAGATGATACTAAGATTTTAGGGAAAGAGGAGAGGCAAGAAGAGGGGAAGGAAGAAAGAAAATAGGTAAGGAGGAGAATAAACTATAAAAAACTACAGTAAAGGAATAAGGACTACCTTCAGTGGTTTTAGCTTCCTTTTGAACTGTTTTAATGGTGGGGACCCCTCAGTTCCTATAATATTGAATGAATAAAAGCCCGAGGGTGTGCCAGGTTCAGAAGAAGCTCCAATTTATAATAACTGATGGATAAAGAATAACTTTTTTGTATAAGAAAAGCTATCTTTTAATAGTTTGATGGATGGGTTATTAAAACTAAAGCTTTCAATGATGTTTCATGGTGAACATTCTTATCTTTTATCAGTTTAAAAAATACAAAATATTATTCATTGCCTATAATTAGTGTTGGATTTGATGTGCTTCTATAGGCATCATCTTATGATGGCATCTAACAACCCTTTGGATGTGCCGTTAAGGCCATTCAAGGTCATTTGAGGTCATGGAGATGATGGGTTCATGCTGCTTTATCTATATTTCCATTAATTTCCTGTGACTAATAACATAAATCTGCCAGACTAGACTGATTCTTTGAGAGTCAAAGGCAAGACCTTGGCCTTGCACAGGACCTCACAAACTGAATTAAGTGATTACCACAATGACTTAGATAGCTACCATTTATGACACACCCGAACATAAAATCTTAAAGTATATTTCTGGCTAGTATAAATCTTGGTTTATCTGAAATAAAAAGAAAGAAAGAAGAAACAAAAGGGCACATGATACCTTCTAGGAGTAAGATTTACATCCTACACAATTTCCAAAAGGGACTATTTGCAACCACCATGCCTTTTAAAATAAACATACAGTTCTCATCTACTGTCTTAGTTAGAGTTTCTATTGCCGTGATGAAACACCACAAGCAAAGCAACTTGGGGAGGAAAGGGTTTATTCCGCTTATACTTCCACATCACTGTTCATCACCAAAGGTACTCAGGATCCTGGAGGCAGGAGCTGATGCAGAGGTCATTGAGGGCTGCTGCTTACTGGCTTGCTTTATATGGTTTGCTCAATCTGCTTTCTTACAGAACCCAGAACCACCAGCCCAGGGAAGGCACCAACTATGATGTACTGCCCCCTCCCCCATTGATTACTATTTAAGAAAATGCATTACAGCCCAATCTTATGGATGCATTTTCTCCATCAAGGCTCCTTCCTCTCAGATGAGTCTAATTTATGTCAAGTTGACATAAAACTAGCTAGTACATGTATTTACCGAAAATTATTACTATCAGCTGCATATTTAGACATGCTGAGATAAATTTATGAAGCTTATTTGCTGAAATCTCATTTTAAACTATGGTATTAATTTTGCTCCCTCCCTCAACTTTAAATACAATTTGTGAGATGTTATTTTTTTCTTTTCTTTTGTCCTTTTCTATCTTTAGCCAACCAGTCACAAAATTGCAAGTGTTTTTTGATATTGTTGACTACAAGAAGTTATTCCAACAAGTACAAATGCATTCTATCTATCTGTCTGTCTATCTGTCTGTCTGTCTATCTATCTATCTGTCTGTCTGTCTTCCACACTTGTAGATAGCATTGATCAAGGTTTTATTTAATCAGAAGGTTAACAAAACCAATGGAAATGAGAACATCAGACTGACATATATGGTAAGTAATACAATAAATAAAACCTGAAATTAGATTGCTAAATCATATGCAAATCCGATGAGTGCCTCTACATGGCAATAGACCCAGACTTGCAGCTAACTTCCCATTAGAGATTCTTTGTAGTCAGTCTTTACAATTTAAATAACTAGCTTCACAGGCCATAAGTGACAGTCACTAGTACATAAGTTCTAATGTGGATGGATGTGAAGCAGATTTGTGTACCTAGCATTAGAAAACAGGAGGTTTAGAACCCTGGAGACAGCTGTTCAGTCAGCTACTGTGAGGATCTGTCTGGATCCCCACTTACATGAAAGGTGGGTGTGTTATGGTAGACCTGGAGCCTCAGCACTGGTAGGACTGAGACACGTTGTTCTTGGGAGCATGCTGGACAGCCGTGTCTAGATAGAACTATGAGCTCCAGATTCAGTGAGAGACCCAGTCTCAAAATTGAAGGTGGAGAGTGATAGAGCAAGATATTCTAGTCTGTATGCACACACACACACACACACACACACACACACACACACAAATCATATGTGTGCCTCTTCTTCAGGTTCTCATACTTTTCTTTAGGTAGGTTATAAAATGTGAGCATTAGTAATATGAAAATAATGTCTGTTTTGACAAACTTTTATAAATGTTCATGTGTTATCACAATCTCTCTCTCTCTCTCTCTCTCTCTCTCTCTCTCTCTCTCTCTCGTTCTCTCTCTCTCTGTGTGTGTTTATGTCTGAGTCCACCACTCGTGATTGGGTTCTGATTATGTTTCCCTTTGCTATTTCATCATTTAATTTTACCCTTTAGCCATGTTCACTGAATTTGACTCACCTGTAATTTTGGAAGTTAGCAGAATTAGCAGACATAGAGGAAAATGGTGATAAATGTATTATCTGTAGCATTATTCCCACTGCCTCTAATAAGGGGCCCCAAAGAGTAGAGTCTTTGTGAAGGATTCCTTTATGGATACAGCTCAGCTTCCTCTCTGATCTTCTGCCCTTGCTCTCACATCTCTCAGCATTGCACCGATTCATAGCTACCCTGGATGAACCCGTAATTGCCTTCTGTGGAAACTACTTCCCTGATCAGAGGCAATACAAGATCATTTTCTATTGGTCAATATCTAGGCCCAGTAATCCCTGTTATGGCATTTCTGAAACTCAGAGTTAAACATGTTCATCCATTCTTTCTGGGGTGCCATGCCCAGAACACTGGACTCATGAAATAAACTTCTTCACAATTCCATTTCTCACCCCTAATCCATTTAAAAAGAAAACAACAGAAAAAAAAACAGCACCCCCCAACAGACAAAGGCAATATGTTTCCCAAAAGATGGAGGAAGACAAATTTTTACCTAAGTATAAAATAGTTTCTGGGTTTTTGCTCTTAAGTATGTAACATATTTATTACCTGACCTATAATTTTTCTCTTGTGCTATTCTTCTAAATTATGCCTCTCAGAAATACTCTTGAGCTATCTGCCCCTTTTCAAACTCCTACAATGTTGAGGAAATTGAGTAAACTTTGGAATAATTCCACAGCTGAGAGCAAATGGGAAGAATTCTATTTCACGTGCTTTACCGAGAAGAAAGACTCAAGGAAAAATTTTTTTTATTCTCAAGTGTCAGCTCTTTTTCTTCCAGAAATTATGTGGTGTGAGGGGGTTTTTCTTCTAGTTAAATTATTATTTGGTGAGAATTTGGCAAGACGATGGTAGAGGATTTTGAGTTGAACTGTAGACACCATAAATATGTACTAAGATTCTAATTCCCAGTATTATGAATATGACATTATGGAGGACATACAGAGTAAATGTAATTAATTTGTGATGAAGTGATATGATTCTGAACTAGGGAGAACTCTATTTCAGTGGTGTCCTTTTATAGAAAGAGGGAAAGAAACAGAAGCATGCTTATAATTGCAAGGACGTATATACACGTGTGGGTGTAAGAGTGTGTGTAACACACAGGTGGCCACGCAGACATGGAAGCAGAGAATGAAATTAAGTTGTCATTGAGCCAAGGACTACCTGAGACTACAAGGTAGAAGAGATAAAGGAATGATTGATCCTCCCTCAGATGCCTAGGAGGAAGCACGCCTCTGCCCAAACCTAGATTTTAGGCTTTCAGCCTCCAGCACTGTGAAGAAATAAAAGTCTGTTGTTTCAAGCCATCCAGGTGGTGATATACTATTACAACATTGCCTCTGTCAATGACATCTGTCATATGACATTTGTTATGTCATTTGATTGACTGGCTTGTGCATTCCACTAGAACACATGTTCTGGAGTACAGATTCCTGGGTGTAAAAATCTAGATCAAAGTTCAAGGCATGTGACTCAGGGCATATTGTCTAACTGCCACTCAATATGGCTATGATTTTCTGAAATCATTACAATTGCCTTAAATGCTAGGTACTAATATCACCACTTAAGAGCAGAAACAGAGCAGTTCATCATTTGTCCACACAAATACAGTTAGACTTAAAAATTTGTTTAATCTTTTATTTAAAAATAGGCTCAGATTTATAGAAAAATGATAAGAATATCTGTGGCTGTAGCTCAATAGCACAGCATTTGTGTAGTATGCCCAAGGCCCTGGGTTCAATCAACAGGACTTAAAAGAAAAAAGAAAAAGAGAAAAAAAAATCCCAATGAGCTCTCACTTCTCTTATGCAACTTCCCCAGTTTTTACCTTTTTGCTTTTAGAACCATATTTTCCATCATTGGCTTTGTTTCAATATATTTTTATATATATATTAACTCTATACATTTTTATGTTTTATACATACTACAATTCCTTTATATGTATGCATGTATGTATATTATACATTGTATTTAAATACATTATATTTTTATACATTATATTTTCTGATACCTCAGTAGACTCTGACCGTGGAATTGAGGGAATTCAACTTTGACATATTCCATTTGAAGGGTTCTACCACTGAGGTACAATCCCAGTTCTGTTGTATTTTTTAGTAAGAATTTTATGTGAGAATAACATGTGCCCATACACACACACACACACACACACACACACACACACACACACACACACACAAGCGAGAGCGAGAACAAGCGAGTGATCGAGAGAGAGAGAGAGAGAGAGAGAGAGAGAGAGAGAGAGAGAGAGAAGTGCACACATAATAAGTACACTGCTTAAGAAATTTTTGCTAAGTAGGCATACCTTCCTAACCAACAAATGGTTCAGGAAATAGGTCATTATCAGTGACTGTGAGCTCCCCACCCTTTGCCCCATCCCACTCACTTTTTCTGCCTCAGAGGTAATTATTGCCCTGACTTCTACTACCCTAAATTGCTTTTGCCTGCTTATGAACTTTATATGAATGGAAGTTATATAGTATTCACTTTTGTGTTTGAAAGAAAGCCTGGCTCAATATTAAATTTGTGAGATCCATTGTTATTGTTGGGTATATCTGTAACTTATCTCTATTGTACAATGATGTATATGTGATGTAGGTGTATGTGGCATATATGCACTTTTGTGTCTATACTAACAGGGGCCAGGGGAGAATGCTGGCTATCCTGTACTATTACTCTCCTGGCAGAGTCTCTTCTTGAACCTGGAGCTGATGCTTTTCTGCTAGACAATCAGTAAGCTTCAGGGATCCTGCTGTCTCCACCTCCACAGTGCTGGAGTTACAGGCACACGAAAGACCACTCCTGGCTTGCTATCAAGATTTGAGGATCCAAACTCAAATCTTCACAGTTACGCAGTAAATTCTTACAAGCCCTGGGCCATTTCTCCAACCTCAATACGCCATTTTCTCCCTTCCTTGAACGACCACATCCATCCAGGTTTATCTACTTCTGTTGAACATGTGACTTGATCTCTGAGTAGATCTCTCAATCTTCTTGGCTGTTGTTTGGGACTAATCATTTTTGTGCAAGCATTCCTCTTTGTTTCATTCTCTGTTAGGATGAATGGCATGTGTAATGCCAAGTTTAGTACTTATTGAAGGACAAAACCATTTTTAAATTGATTCTACATCATTTTCCACAGTGTATGACCATTCCAAATGCTTTATGTCTTTATAAACGCCCACTACCATCATCCCCTTTTATTCTAGATATTCTGGTAGATGTGTGTGTGTTGGTGGTGAGCAGAATGCCACAGCATGCATATAGAGCTTTGAAAACAGCTTTGCAAAGTTAGATCTTTCTTTCACCTTTATTTGGGCTCTAAGAATCAACTGGATCACTAGACTTGTGGCAGGCACCTTTACCTGCTGAGACATCTCGCTGCCAGCAAGTATTCTGATGACAAATGTGATGAGTTGATTTTAGGGTAACTAACTTCTCCATATTACCAGTGTTTCAGAGGGTAAATGAACATAGACAATTTTAATTTTTTTTGTGTGGAGATGTCTTTTGTGTGCATATGGAATAATTTGTATCAAAACTTCAGAAGCCATACATTCAACTGTGCATTGTTGCAGTCTGCTTAGGTTGCCATAATAAAAATGACAAAGATTGGGAAGTGTAAATAACTGGAACTTATTTTCTACAGTTCTGAAGACTGGTGTCTGACAAAAATGTCCCCGTGGCTCAGTTCTGGAGAGGACTCTCTGGCTTGCAGACAACTGTTCTTGTTAGTCTTCATGTGGCCTTTCTCGCTGCACACAAGCTGTGGGAGTTGGAGAGGGGTGGGGGAGATAGATGTGTGTGTGTGTGTGTGAGTGTGTGTGTGTGTGAGTGTGTGTGTGTGAGAGAGAGAGAGAGAGAGAGAGAGTGAGAGAGAGAGAGAAAGAGAGATAGGGAGAGGGAGAGGAGAACATTCAGGAGAGTGTATTGCCCTTTTGTAAATCCATCAGTTTGAGACGATGGGATCTCCACCCCCACCCTTTAACATCATTGAACCTTTATTACTTCCCCCAAATTCACTCTCCAAATATATTCAGATTGGGATTAGGGCTTTGAAACAGGAATTTCAAGGGGACAAGACAATTCGGTTAAGATACTTATGAATGTGTCTTAGGCTTCTATCTCTTTTTTTCTGCATATCATAGTTGATGACATGTGGAGTAACAAGATATTGTGCACGTGAAAACAGTTTGCATTAAAGTCATCTTATCCTCACAAGTCCAGATGTCAGTGGCTATTATCTAGGTTAGTTAGGGTGAGGGGTGAATGAAAAGGAAGAGAGGTGGAAAAAAATGGATAGAGAGGTGGGTTGGGCTGAGTTGCTGTATGTTAAAGGGCCCATTTCCCAGAAGATACGCAGACAGTGTTACATGTCGACCTGTCTTGATCTATCATCCATATATCCTACCTATCATTTGTCCATCCATCCATCCATCCATCCATCCATCCATCCATCTATCAGTCATTCACCCATCTATCTATTCAATCTACTACTCTATTTATCTATAAAGTATCTCTTTTACAAAGTTAGTCAAACTTTACATTTCCATTTTTAACAGTTGCCTGGGGAATGTGTTAACAATTCTAAATAAAATACATATTCACAAAACACTTAGATTTTGCAGGGTTTAAATTCATTAATCTGGTTTTTTTTTCTTGTTTGTTTTTGTTTTTTTGGTTTAGATTTGGGGGGGGGGCAGAGTTTCTTTGTATAGTGCTGGCTGTCCTGAAACTCACTTTGTCTTGAACTCAGGGATCTGCCTGCCTTTGCCTCCTAGGTGCTGGGGTTAAAGGTGTATGCCACCACTGCCAGGTTCATTAATTTTTCTATGTTGTCTTACAAGTTAGATTCTATCCAACATGATATCACAGTCTAGTGTGTTCTAATTTTTTCCCCTAGTTGTTCTTCAAGCTAGAAATAATACATTTGCATTTTTTTAAAGCAAGGTTTCTCTATTAGTCCAGGTTGGCTTTGGACTCATTATCTTCCCGCCTCCATTTTTTGAGCTCTGAGATCACAGGTTTGCACCACCACGTCTGGCTGGTAAACACTCTTTCAAACAGTCTTCTGTGCCCATCTATAATCTTCCCTTGGCATTTGTCTAAATTCAATAATAACAGTAAATTTGGATCATGGCTTTTAGGCTTGAAATACGCATCACTATATCAAAAGAATAAACCTATAGTATGAAGAGCCAAACACTGTGATACACTGCTTCCCATCTATCATTTTGTTTACAATCACAACCCTATGGAGATGCTTGTATTCTTATCCCACTTGTTCTAAATCATAACTCTTCAGTTTGGAAATACTGTGTAACTTGTCTAAGGTCATGTAGCTAATAGTGACTGAGCCATCCTGTATATGAATCAAGTCTGATGGGCTCTGAAGACCCTCCTTACTTTTCCACCAAGATACAATTTGACAGTAGGAAAAGGCATAGGTACATTGTGACTTTGGCACCATGCAATGTTATGTAGGCACTGGCACTTCCAGTGCCAAATAAATTTTATTCATATTTTTCTAAAATATAATAAATTTATTGTAAACACATTCTTTTTTTTTAAACTTTATTTATTTATTTGCCTTGATGTTTGCCTGGAACTGGAACTACAGACAGTTGTTAGCTGCCATGTGGGTGCTGGGAATTGAACCCGGGTCCTCTGGAAGAGCAGACAGTGCTCTTAACCGCTGAGCCATCTCTCCAGCCCCCTGTAAACACATTCTTACATTGGACCAAAAAGAATAATAACTCATGATTTCTCTAGTAATACAAAGTAAAAGTTTCCTACAGAACTATTCTCTTTATCAGAGGAAAATAGAGAATAGTAATATTTCTCACATTGCTACAAAAATCATTAGAATAAGCAAAAGACCATATGCAAATTTTATTCATATTTTTACAGTAAACAAAAGCATGGCTTGAATGCATGGATACATATATTATGCCCTCAGTTATGTAGATAAACATCTATGAATACTTGTATTATTTACTCTTTCTGTTTCTGTGACAAAATATCTTGACAAAAACAACTTAATTGAGAAAGGGTTTATTGGGGCTGATAGTTCCAGGCCACATTCCATCATGGTGGGGAAATCATGGCCACAGGAGCTTGAGGCAGCTGGTCATATTGCATGCAGAGTCAAGAAGCAAAGGGAGAAAGATGCTACTGCTAAATTCCTTGTCTCCGTTTGGCTCAGTCTGGACCCCCAGCATGTGGCATGGTGCCACCCACAGTGGGCTGAGTCTTCCTACCACAATTAGCCTAATCAAGATCATCCTCCACAGGCATGCCCAGATGCTTTTCTCTCTGGCGATCCTTGATCTCATAAAGTTGACAATTCAGATTAGCCTTCATAATATTCAGCAGAAAAAACAAAATCAGTATATACAAATATGAATAATTCTCATGCTAAATATAATAGACTATTGATTGTCACTTTTCCATGCTCTAATTTCTCTAATAAATATGTATTGCATTTATACTCAGAAAGAAAAAGTGGCAAAAAATCTTTAACATTTATAAGAGAGAAAGTATACAAACTTGGTTTTTGCGATAAAAAGAATTAGTTCATTTAATCACAGCTATACCCATTAACACAGTGCAAACCATTCCATTTGTGATCTGTTTCCGAGGTGCCTGGCTATCAGATGCTCATGTACAAAGTCATATTCTCTTGCTTGCTGAATTCTCTTTCTTTATCTGCAGTATGTTGGAGATAAAGTAGAAAGTGTGTTTCTCATTGGGAGGTTGGCATTTGAATGAGATGCCTGCTTTTCTCTCTCAGCTTAAAGAAGATAAAAGGTGTTATCAAGTAATGTTTTCTTTCACCTAGGATGTCAGTCCCACGCCAACAATTGGAATTGATTGAACTCTGGTGCTTTCTGATTTAAGAGCCTAACACTGGGGATCAACTCACTCTGAATTTTACAAATCAATGGATAAACTCAAAACAAAAACCCATTACAGGGTACCTTAATGGTTATCTGCTGGTGAGATAAACACTTGTAAACAGGGCATTTTTGACTGAGTTTCAATAATAACACTATGAGATTTGTACTGGATGATAAAATTTTGCCTCGAACTTTACATAAGGGTAGAACAAACATGAAGGAAAATTATTTTTAAAACCTTTATTTAAAAAACAAAAACACCTCCTAACAAAACTCGTGCACTGTCAGAATTTCAGACAAAACACCAATACACATAATTTAAAAAATTCTTATTTTTATTCTTAATAAACTTTGTTTTATATATCTACACAAAAATCTTTTGTTATCCTTTAAAAAAGATTTAATTTTTAAAAAATAAATTTATGTCCCTGTGTGTATATCTGGTTGTGTGAGTGTGTTGCTCTTGTGTGTAGAAATCCATAAAGGGCAGAAAAGATCAGAACACCTGAAACTGGAGTTATATAGGTGATTGTGAGCCTCCTCATGTGGGTACTGGGAAGAGAATTCTGGTTCTCTGGAAGAGCAGCAAATTCTTTTAACTGCTGAGATATCTCTTCAGTTCTATCTTTTGTAACTTTTGGTAGTATTTTATTACTGTCATTGGAATACAGCATTACATGAGGCTCCTGTGTAATTAGTACTTGATTAAAAGATATTGCTTCTCAGATGCCTTGAAACTCATGAACCTGGCAAAAAGAAATAATGCTACATAGTATTTTGCATGGGGAAACTAATGACTGCCTAATTGGTTAGTTGGTCCTAAGGTTATCAAATATGAATTTTGACATTCTATTTGGATGCTAGAGTTTTACTAAAATGAATTGTATTAGAGAAAATGTTCTTAAAGGATGATATTTATTTAGTATCAATACTTTTACCTTGAAAAAATAGTAACATTTCAATCAGCAGAGCCATCTAGCTGGTAAACTATCTGGATCAACTTTTTACACATGGTTTTTGGTGATGGATGTGCTCCTCAATTTGTTGCTGACCAACACTTTTATAGAACACAGTAAAACTGAATGACTAAAGAGGTTAGAAAATACAAAAAAGACCTGCAAAACAAACTTAAAAATATTGCTTTCAACAAATGAATAACTGTTGACAAATTTTTTAAACCCTGTAGATTTATCTTATTAACATCTTATCACTTCATGTGCCCTCACCCCCAACCAAAATCTTGCAGTTGCTAAATATAGCGCCTTGTAAATGCTAGGGAAGTGCCCTACCATTGAGATAAGGTCTCAGGTCTAGTGGTTCTTTTTGCTTTGAAAAAGTGTTGCATTGAGTTTCTCAGACTGATCTTGAACTCACTACAGTCCCAAGCAGGTCTTGAACTTGTGATCCTCCTACCTTGGTCTCCCAAGTATCTGGGGTTACAGGGCTTTGTCACTATGCTCCGATTCTCATGTTTCTCTTTCCCTGAACAACTAATAACTCACTCTGAGGCGTGACCCTCTGAATAACGCTGGTATAGATTCCTCTTTCTTTGAATTCTGCTGCGGTTTGGCCTGGTTATCCATTCTGGTTATAGAGTTCATTGACCTCATCCTCACCTTAGAGAGGTCTGTATAATTACACCTGTGTGTGAAAGATCAGCCTGGGGTTTCCTGATGCAATCACTGTGGAAAAACACAGAGGCATGTGTCCCCTGAGTTCAGCTAGCCTTGGTGTTACAAGGTTACTCTAGTGAATGAATGGCAGGGATCCCATGAAGAGGATACCCCAAGCTGGAGGGAATCTCCAAGTGTTTTACAAGGCTGTGGATAAGACAATGTGGCACTGTGGCATCATGTGAGGTACTCATGGTCACACAGTGATGGCTCCATTTTTGGGATTTAGCTGCCCCTGTAAACACTGGGTAACTGTTATACCTGACAATTTAATCGTTTTCATTTTATTTTCCACCAGCTCCCAACATCAATCTTTCAGGTTAGTTCAGAGCTGGAATTCATTCAGTGTTTATTCCAACTCCATTTTGAAGCTATTTTTCACTGGCTGATTCCAACATCCTGGTGCAGTCTGCAGCCAGGATTTGGAACATCCATAGGATTCCACTCCTGGGTCTTATCAAGCAATGATGGGCGTGGCAGGTGCTCTAATTGATGGACAGCTGAATCTCTTCAGCTGCTGCTTCTCCAACTTCATCTTCCCACTGACAGATACCAGAGGCGGCTTTAGCTTCATGGATGCTGGGCTTCCCAAGTTGTCCTTTAGCTTTGTGGATGCTGGGCTTCCCAAGTTGTCCTTTAGCTTTGTGGATGCTGGGCTTCCCAAGTTGTCCTTTAGCTTTGTGGATGCTGGGCTTCCCAAGTTGTCCTTTTAGCACGGGAGTTGCTGGGAGTTTCCCAAATGGCAGTAATGTTTCTTGTCTTTGGCTAAATCCTATTTTCCTAAAAAAGTAATATTTTATTAATTATTTAAGATTTTTTGTATAAAGTATTTTTGATCACATTTCTCCCCACCCCTTTTATATTCACCCTCTTCTCTTCTACTCGTCCAGTGACCCGGCTCTCACTTTTCTTTCCCTGCTCAAAATCTACAGTTTGTATCACCCAACATCTCTTGGGAGTGGGATCTGCTCTGCAATATGACTACATCACCGGGGGTGATATTGTTAGAGAAAGCACATTCTCTCTCTTCTATAAGCTGTCAAATACCAGTAACTCCTTGGCTGCTAGTGGAGGTTCGTGCCCATCTCTCCATCTTTGTGCTTGGATTTTGTCTGCCTGGAGCTTGAGCAGGTCTTGTATATGCTGTTACTATCATTTTAAGTTCATACATGTCGCTGCCCCGTTGTGTTCAGGAAACACTGTTTCCTTGAAGTCATCCACCACCTCTGGCTTTTATAATATTTCTATTTCCTCTTTAGTAAAGTTCTCAGAGCCTTGGAGAGTATGTGTGTAATATGCACATTTTGGTACAGGCTGAGCACCCCACAGCCTCATATCTTCTAAAGATTGATTGACCAGTTGAGGGTCTCAGTGGTAATTGCTCTTTATCCCAGAGGCCACTGGAAACTTTAACACCAGGCCATCTGCTTTACGGGTTGGGTCTTGCTCCTTGCCTTTATTCCTGTTTATTAATACCCCCTTTATAAAAGGCTGGGGAGAAGGGGAGTCCCTCAGGTAAGGCTTCAGCTTCTATAAAAGTCAAGAAACGTTAGTGGGGTATGGATAAGATGTTGTGGGAGGATGAGGAAAGAGAGGAAGCTTCTCTATCTAGATCACCTGGGCCTGGACATGGGCTTGTGTCCATGGAGTGGGAGAACAGAGCTGAGATGATTTGCTTCTGTATTTTACCTATGGGCAGATCCTTTGTGAACCAGAGAACTGGGATGGATCAAGGGGGCAGTGACGGCTTGAGCTGGGGCTGGCTCCTTCCATGGCACAGTTGGGCTGAAAAGAACCTGACTGCTAGAAGTTGGCCTTCAGAGGCTCCCACAGTTACATGCTTCACACATAGCCCTCCATACCATTTGTAGTGAAGGTTTCATTCAGACACTTCCAGAGTCTGGCAAACCACTGAAGTCTCCAGGCACAGGGGATGCAGATGCATCATAAACACACCAGGCACTATAGGTTCAGGTTCTGATGCTTTAGAGCATGGGAACCATCTCTGAAAACCCTGGAACATCACCCCAACCTGCTCTATCTCCTTTTCACAGGGAAGGGAGGGGACAATGTAGTCATAATTTCAATTCCAAGTCACTCCTCAGCATCCTTTACATTCCTTAAATATCCTGGCTGTGTTTACTCCTGCCAGGAAACATGGAAGGAGCCATGAAATCTATATCTGATGAAACTAATATGCAATGTCTGGAAGTTAGGATAGTGATTACCCCTGGGGGGAGGGGCATGTGGTAAGGTGCCATTCTGGGGGTAGGGCATGGGGTGCAGGAGCTGTTCCATTTATTCACTCTGATGCTGTTTATATCATCATGTTCACTTTGTGAAAGTTCTCAGAGCTGATTATTGACCACAAGAACCTTAGTGGGAGTATATATGTGTGTGTGTATGTGTACATTACCTGGTATCCAATATACTATAATAGTTGAGCCTGTTGAGAGACGCTGCCTCTCCCTTAGAGCCTCTAGGAGAAACTCAATCTGAGCTATTCTGATTTTAGACCACCTGACCACTGTAATTGCTAGATAACAATTTTGCTTTGTTTTAAGCCACAAAGCTTAAGGTACTTTCTTATAACAACAGGAAACTAATCTAAAGTCGTTTCAAAGGAAACTAATTTTTGTTGCATGACTGTTAGGTGCCCGGCAAGCTCTAACTGAGCTGGGATTCCCGTGCAAATTTGCCTGCATTTAGAGAGCAGGAACCTATTAAGACCTATTTTTTTTTTCACCCAAAATGTCCCACTCTGCTAAGTTTGGTGCTACACTGAATTTCTGTATGGAGAATTCTAGAAGTCATTAATTCAGGTGAGGGGCTTGTGCTGGTTGTAGTTTGCCACTGACTTTACTCCCAGGTAGTAAGTCATGGTAGTAAGTAAAAGATGTACTGCAGGCAGAATTCTCCTTGCCTCTGTTGTAGGAAAGCAATCCAATTTCCCCTTGCTAACCTGGATACTCTTATATAATAATATATATAATAATGCTAACTCCTCTTAACATTATTCCTTTCGTAGTCTGTAGGCTTAGGCAAACCAGAAGCCCAATTGGCCAGAGGGAAATCTGAGCTTTCAGTTCAATGGAATGTTTGTTATGTCTCTTGACAGGAGCAACCTCCCTCCTCCCCCTCCACCTAGTTAGGAATTAAAGCATCAGCCAACCAGTGAGCCCTCTGTTGTGTTTCAAGATGTGACCTCTCAGCTACTGCTCAAGCACCTCCCTGCCATGATGGTCTTGGATTCTGACCCTCTGAAATTGCAAGCCCTAAACAAACTCTTTCTTCTGTACATTGCCATACTCATGGTGTCTTCTCAAATAATAGAAAAGTAAGGCAGGCCCAATGCCATACTTGGCTCCTAATGATCTACTAGTTGCTAGGCATAGCCGCTGTAACTTGGTGACCACCTGATGTTCCTGTGAGAGGAAGAAGAGAATTATTGCCTTCAGCATTACTACATTCACTTTTAACTAGAAATTACTTCTCAATTGACAGCTTATCCTTTTACTTTTGAAGACAAACCATGTGAACTGTTAAAATGTCAAGCTCTGCCCCATGAGAAAAAGTTCTAAGGTGAAATTCTCAGGACAGGTAATATGCACTTTGGGAAGCCACTTAGGGGGAGGATATTTGCCTGGCTATATAGTAGGCCCTAGGTTTAATCCCCACCACCACAAAAATAAATAGATTAGTTAATACAAAGTCATCTGCTTTTCTGCTGGTAGTTTCTTTTGTTACCTTCATCAATTAATTACCTACATCAGATTGGCCTGTGAGCATGTCTGTGGGGGCCTTTTCTTGATTAATTATTAATATAGGAGAGGCCAGCCCATGGTGGGTGGTACTCTTCCTAGGCAAGTGGACCTAGGTTGTATAGAAAAACTGTGTGAGCAATCAAGGGAAACTAAGCCAATAAACACTGTTCTCCATGATTTCTGCTTTAGTTACTGCTTCTAGTTCCAGCCTCTACAACTTGCTCTGGTGTCTCCCAATGAGAAATCAGGGTTGGTTTGAAAACAAATCATTCAGTATGAATAGAACTTGTGTTATGGGGCTAGAGGTGTATCTTGGTTTGTATCTTAGCATGCATGAAACCCTGAGAATAAACTAGAAACAGTGGCCAGTAATATTACCACTCCAGGCGTGGAGGATGGGGATAAAAAGTTAAAGGCCATTGTTGGCTATGTTCAGATTTGGAGGCCAGTCTGGGATTCATGAGACATTGCCCACCCCCCCCCAAAATAGAAATAAGAAAGACATAAGATATTGAAATATTTAGAAATAACAGGTGTGTCTTAACTGTTACATATATGTAAAATGGGAATGACATGTAGAATGTCCTTATATTCATTTTATTACATTGCTCTAGGAGTGTAGTGTGGAATATCCCTTTACACTCTATGAATATATGTCACTGATTGGGTTAATAAAGAAGCTGACTGGCCAATAGCTGGACAGGTAGAGGTTAGGTGGGACTTACAGATGAAGAGAACAGGAAGAGGAGGAGTCTGAGAATCACAAGGAGATACAGAGAAGGAGATAAACTTGCTGAACTGAGAAAAAGAACCAAGCCACATGGCAGAGCACAGATAAGAAATATGGATTAATTTAGAACATAAGAGTTAGCTAGTAACAAGCCTCACAATAAGTCTCTGAATGGCTTACTGAGTTGATGTTAGGCTTGGACTCATGATCACCCAATTCTTAATCAGTCAGAGGTGTGGGTAAAACCTTATTTATAAACTTGTCCATAGCATAGTCCATACACAGTGTTGAAGAGGTCAACCTTGTGTATCCCGTATATTGAGTTGGGGTTTCTAGACCTGGACACCTGTGCTGGAATATACAGGGTTAGAAAACCTCCTATGTGTTTCTTTCTTTTTTTTTTCTTGCCAACCATCTGACAAAGAAAATTGCCCCCAGATTTTCTCACACTGGTGGCAAAAAGACAACAATCTACCTTCGGATCTAACTATGATACAGAACGTGGCTCAGCACATTAAGGCACTTGCTTCCAAGTCGAATGACCTTGAGTTTGATTCCTCATCCTTGAAACCCTTGTAGTAGAAGAGAATAGATTCCTGCATGTACCATCACACACACACACACACACACACACACACACACACACACACCCCATAAGAAATTAAATCAATCAAGGTCTAGGTGACTAAGACCTCAAGTGAGGCGGTGGGGAGCCGGGCTAGGCTTTCCTTTGTAGGTCAGGGTGGAATGGGGATGAGGAATAAGGTCAAATTGACAGATGAAAATTCTTTGGTGGGAGTCACAGTGGCTGGTTAGGAATTTATTTTGATGTAACCAATTAAAAAGGACCCCTCAGAAACCCAGTTGCATTGGAGACTGCAGGCTGAGAGTGATGGGATTTGCCTCTTTCTTCTCTGTAACACCAAGAGTTCTGTCCTTCCTAGGTTTAATTCTGAGCTACGAGAGCTTCACAATTTAACATCTCTTCCAGATAGCAGAACCCGGGAGGCCTGGCCCTTGATCTGACCCCGGGAGACAATAATGCAGCCGGTTCCACGTGGGGTAATGCTAAGGTCGTCGCAGACTTCTTGGTCCTGCCTCTTTCCTTCCCCAGGTGAGCTGGTAGCTTTTCCTTCCTGCTCAGTCTTCTGCTAAGTCTGCGCCACCACCACCGCCACCCCACTGCACAATTCCCTAGGGTTGCAATTCATCCCTGCTGCTTTGGATTGTGATGGGCTTGGCCGAGAGGCAGCCCAGAATGCTCTGGGAGGCTCTGCAGCAGCAGCTACAGGGAATCCACTAAGCAGCTATTTGGTTCAGGCTCTCAGGCAATCACATAGTTGGCTTCATGCTGACTTTATTATATATGAGATCCTCAGAGAGAATAATACCTTATCTAAACTTTCATTATATTTTATAGTATAATGACTATGAATCGATAATAGATTTTGTTCTAATATAACATTAGTTTCAGAAAAATTTCCCCTTTCTCCTTTTTTTCCCCTTATTGTGAAACCAAATTACAGCCATAAAAATAAAAGTTTTCTTCTTAAGGACTCTGTGAAGAGAACAATGGTATGCTCCATTTTAATACTTTAACTTATTTAAATTGTTTCTTAGATGAGTTTATACAATATAGAATTAAGCATTCTATTCAGAAACCATATTTGTATGTTTTGGAAAAGTAACACCCTTTACAATGCTAATGTAAGCATGTCATATATTATTTAAATGTAACAATTTAGTATTTTATTGATTTTTTAAAAAGGGGAAATAAGTATGTCAAATATATAAATGAGAATAGAAAATAAAAATGAAAATCAATGGTCTTTTTACATACACTATCAAGCTGAAGGAAAATGATGTTATGCCATCTACACTTGAGCGGTTGCTGAGGAAACAAAATAGTTTAGATGTATCAGAGAAGTTGCCTCTGTCTTTACCTTAGTTTCCTTTGCTTTAGTTTCCTCTGCCCTTGGAGGAAGTGACTATCATTCATTTAGAGCGCCTCATTCTGTGATTTGCATATTTTACTATGCATATGAAGGAATTTCTGTTTTATTTTGTACACTGTCATATCATTCTCCAGCTTCATCTTTAAGTTCAGAATTTCAGGCTGGCACAGACTGGGGTGCTGCTAGACAAATGTTTATCTTGGGCCACATGGTCTTCTGGCAAATGATGTAAACCCCTGAAGTTATAGGTGCGTGCACATTTTTATTCAGAGAAAAAGGTTCATAGCCTTTTTATCAGATCTCCAATTCCATTTTGTCTGTTGCTTTTTAAAATTTGCTTTAAATGAATTCCATTTTAATGTTGTAGTAGTACAAAAAAGGAATACCTTCCTTGTCCATATAAAAGGTCACAGCTGATAATCCTGCACCAAGATAGGTTAACAAAATTATTAGAAATCTCTTTTGTTATCCATTTGGTTGTCTTTTTTTCCCAACATATTGAGATGCCATTAAATAGTTTTTTCTAACCATAATTTATGATATGTTCTTTTTAGTTTGGTCTGTATGGTCTAAGCTGGATGCAGAAATTGTAATGCTTTTGCTAGTGGTGGGGGAATTGGTTAATAATACATTCCTTGGCCTTTGGGAGATTTAGTAAAACTGCAGGTACTATTCTGAACGCTAGAGGGCACTACCACAACTAAAAACACAAGGTGGCTTTTTTTTTTTTTTTTTTTTTTTTTTTTTTTTTTTTTTTTTTTTTTTTTTTTTTTTTTTTTTTTTTTTTTTTTTTTTTTTTTTTTTTTTTTTTTTTTTTTTTTTTTTTTTTTTTTTTTTTTTTTTTTTTTTTTTTTTTTTTTTTTTTTTTTTTTTTTTTTTTTTTTTTTTTTTTTTTTTTTTAAGGCATGTATATTATACAGTCTGGAGGAGCCGCTTGCATGATCCTCACATATTTGTTTATTTCTGTTTACAGATTCTTGCGTCAAGCTTCTAATGTTTCAAAACTTTCATGTTCAGGCTTTAGTCTACCAGTCTCATATAGCACACACAAAACAAGCTGGAAATGGGAATTTAGGAGAAGGAGGCACACAGTGCCCCTGAATTCTGACTGCTCTTCTAGTCATGGAAATTTTAAGTTACCAGTTAGTTGATGTCTTTATAAATAAAAACATGTGCTTTCTGAGTTTACATAGCCAAAGACAATGTTTCATTTAAGTCTGAAATCATCCTACCATTTAAGTAATTGTGGTCTGCAGTCACTCTTCAGGAGCATTCCACATCAGTGAAGGTCTCTGTGCATTTTGTGTCCAAAAAGCTGTATTGAGCATCCTGCAGAAAGCAGGAGCCTCATGGGACCTCTTCCATCACCCTCTTGCTGACCTGTGTCTATAGGGGGCCAGCTAAGGAAGGAAGGATCAATTTTCCTTGATCTTCTCAAGGCTTTTTACATGTTAGCAACCAGTGTAAACTAGTATTTTAACATCACCACATTGAAATCACTTTATAATTGAAATTATAAAGAAAGCACTTTATAATACACAAGGACTGTCTGTCCAGAAGCCTGGAAATAATCCTTGGATATACAAAATTAATGTTTGTTTCTTCCCAACTGTGGACTGGAAAAGCCGGGATTCTGCAGCGCATTACACACCATGGACTGCCAATGACCCTGTCTATCCCTGGAGTTGTTGTTAGTAATGGGAAGGCTAGAGACTTCTTGGGGCTTTCTGATTTTTTTTTTATTATTAAATGAGTTTTTTTTTTTTAAATACTGACTTGTCTAATATTTCCCTTACTCATTTGGAATAAATTTCTTTTTTGATGTTGTAGCATCTGTGAATTTCTTCCTGTTCATGATAAAGGGTCACAGTGGGCATCTTGCACCAAGATACATTAACAAGAGGAAAACATAAGAAATCTGACTAAATTTGGTTCAACATGGGGAGCCTTCCAAGACGGAAGAGCCAAAGTGAATGATGTGCTTAAGGATACTGAATGTTAACTACACAAAATAATGCCTTTTTGACATTTTTGCACGTGTCTATAATGTGCTTTGTTCATAGCCATTTCCATCTGCTTGCCTTTCCCAATCTCTTTGTGGGTCTTTTGTTCTTCTTGAAGTGGCCATCAGTGAGGATGAATAGGGGCAGGCTGGACGCGCAACACTGGGGTGTTTCCAAGGGGCATAGCAAGAGTAGTGTTTGAATGCAATGACTTTGACATTGCAGTAGGGAAATGAAGTCATAAGTGTGTTGTGGGAGTTTGGGATTCAGGAGTGAAGCTTGGCAGGTGTTCTCAGTGACATAGGCAAGAAATTGGACATCACTGACTGCCTGTGTCTCAACAACTGGATATGACCGGGACAGGCTTGAGAGTCACCAGGGAAAGATCAGAAAAGAAAGGCTAGCTGGGATAGCAGGACACTCAACTGCCAACTGTCTTGGGGAAGAAAAAGAAGGGAAGAGGTCAGAGATGCTTCATTTGCTTACTGAATGCTAAGACCATTTTTCATGTTCTTCCCCAGATAGAAGACCTGTCATGGTCTTGAACTGTGGAAATGTTGTTTGGAAAGAACCAAGGTGGTTCCCAACCATGGATTGCACTGTTCTGCCCATTCTTATTGCCACTCTCCTCCAGGACTTGGGCATCTGTAATCTGGATGCTCTTAGTTGTTTAATTGTCTTCTGTATCCATGCCCACACATTTCTATATAGTAACCAGTCATTAAGAAACAGTAAAGTAGGGGACTGGAGAGATGGCTCAACGGTTAAGAGCAGCGTCTGCTCTTCCAGAGGACCCGGGTTCGATTCCCAGCACCCACATGGCAGCTAACAACTGTCTGTAGTTCCAGTTCCAGGAAAACACCAAGGCAAATAAATAAATAAATAAAGTTTAGAAAAAAAAGAAACAGTAAAGTAAGCTAGGTGTTGGTGGTGCACACTTTTAATCCCAGCAGTCTGGAAGCAGAAGCAGGCAGATCTCTGTAATTTTGAGGCCAGCCTGGTCTACAGAGCTAGTTCTGGGACAATCAAGGTTACACAGAGAAACCCTGTCACAAAAAACCTAAAAACAAAACAAAACAAAAAATACAATAAAGTGTGTGGCAGGCATGGTGGTGTATACCTGTAATCCTGGCAGTCAGGAAGCAGAGGCAGTTGTGCTACCCAGTGAGATTTTTGCTCAAAAATTGTAACCAGACTGTTACAGAAGGTTATTTAAATGTAATGTGTATCTCTATTGGACACTGAACAGGGGAAATTTAGTTTAAAAACCTTTTCCTACCAAGTTGTTCAGATAGAAGTAATACGTTGTTCTTGATGAAACAAACAATTATATAGTACACATCTTTAATCCCAGCACTTGAGAGGCAGAAGCAGGCTGATTTCTGAGTTTGAAGCCAGCCTGGTCTACAGAGTGAGTTCCAGAATAGCTTGGACCACACAGAGAAACCCTGTCTTGGAAAACAAAAAACCTCAACAAGCAAAAAATTATAAATGGATGTGCTTCCCTTGGTTTTCATAAAATTAAAACTTGCCTGCAGTTCCTAGTGTAAAGTCCTTGTTACTGAAGAAAGTACACTCTGGCTGCCTTGAAGGACTTTGTGTTAGAGTAAAAGCTGGAACAGCAAGCAGGAACCAGCCTCTTGGCCCTAAATTAGGCTATTGGCACAGATCCAGGCTAACTTAGTGGGTTGCCCCACCCAGAGTGTTTTGCCTTCAGGACGACCTGTCTTTGGGGGAATTTGAGGAAACTGGGATGAGGATTGATGAAAGTGTGTTTTATCTCAGCAGCAGAAGCACGCTTCTCTGTTGTGTGTCACCCTTCCCAGTTACTCCTGGTCACCAAGGGTGAATGCCACTCATCTGGAGGATTTGCAGAAGCAGTGGAGTGACAGCTTCCATTTGCACACACTGGGAGTGCAGGACACAGTTCTGTGAGTGGTTGCCTAGTTACAAGGCTGTGGTCAGCCTCTAACTGAGGCCAATTTGGTCTTCTGTTATTAAGTCCTGGAGATTTCACCAGCCCTAGCCTTCTTTCTGCTCCACACCATCTGTCATTATTCCTATTTGCATTCATTGCAGGGCTGGCTGTGGCATCGAGATCACCATTTAAGAATAATCTGACGTGTACAACCAGACTATGGGGCATTGAGCTGGGCTGTCTTTGTATTTCAATTTTACTATTAAGGAAGAAAGGGCTCATTGACAATATTTTTCCTGACAATAACTCATTAGCTGCTGTCAACAGCAAAAAAATTTAATGGAATCTAGCTATGTGAACCATATGTGCTATTTCATTCTTTCCTACCCCCAGGGCCATTTAGAATGAAAGATTCTCAGGAAATGGACAACATATTGTCAAGTTTAAAAGCATATGGAGCCAGGCAGGATTGTAGTGAAGACTCAAGGTCTTATAATTCAATATTTATAAGCAATTAAAGTTCACCAAAGTCTATAAAAACATACCGCAGCTGTGAATCAAATTAATGCCTTGACCCACCCAATTAGACAAAGAAAACATCAATATCATAATTAGTCAGCCAATTATTTTCTTAGAATTAATGTAAGTAGTGTTTATAGTTTAAAATCAAAGGAACATGATATTTTCAAACAAGAAAGTGTCCTTTGCTAAAGTGGGGCTTCCTGGGTGAGAGTAACTTTTCTTTGATTAGAGGATTGACCAGAGAAATTGCTTTCTGGTATCTCAGCAAAATTTTTCTTTCGTTTCCGATCAATCTCACTGTCTTTTATACGAATCGACTGCCCATAGATTTAAGTCATTGCCTTTGTCAGTATGAGCTGAAGAAGAGAGAGTGCTTCAAGGCTCCAAGCAAGCCTTGCTGAATAATTCATAAGTTTCACACACAACCCAAATGGAAGTGTGAGTCCCAGCTAGTCCTCAACTGCCAAAGTCCTTCATCCTTGTCAGGTGGGGATGATGCTTCAGATCTAGGGAGAGAGCTTCTGTTGTGATGGACAAGTACTTCCTTCTTGCCTCTGGTTTCCTAGTCGTCAGCTTTATGTCTCTTGCTATTCATCTCTCAGTTCCCAGGTATGGAAGCCACTTAAGATGCACGGACTTGGCCAATACACTTCAGAATTTGGGTTGAAGTTGTCACCTGTCAGCTGCTAGGAAATTCCAGAATCTTATTATGTGGAAGGAGGGCATCCATCAAAATGCTTTCATTCCTAACACAGCCATTGGAAGACTCTTTTCCTTAAAATTTCCCAAGCCAGCTGTATTTAGAAAAATGATTTGCTATGGAAAAATAGTAGCCCAAGCATGCAAGTCTTGTGGTCAGTCTTCATGACTGCCATTTTGTGTGTGTGTATGTGTTTTTATAGACATAATAGATGACCTGCTTCTCTTCTCTCCAAATAGGTGTTCAGGATTTTTTTTTTTTAAGCAACAGTTTGTGACATTTATCTTTATTATTCATCTTTGGGATTTAAGAGTCATTTTGGGCTATATTGTTATTATTTCCTCTTTAGTGTTCTTGATGATTCACAGATAACCTAAAAGACACTTTGCTTGTTTGTATTGAAAAGCACGTGTAAAGCACAGCAGTGTCTGAGGCAGCACTCCACCAGAGAGGGTCTCATCATGCATATTAGCAGCGCTGAGGCCTTATCAATATGATTTGAAGACAATTTGAGAAAATATTTTAAATGCTTTTATTTTCCTTCTAGACAATGTATTACTTTAATCTCTCAGGAAGGGTAAAGGGAAGTGATTTGCATCCCTACCTTATTTTTTATTTACTTGTTTTAGGAAGCCAACATTGAGTATTACACTTACACAAGCTGAATATCTGATACCTGCCAGTTGTTTATATTCTCACCTACTGAACTATTATTGAGATTGCTATATGCAGGTGCTTAATATTCTCTGACTGTAGTTCAGTTTTTATACTAAATAAAAACATACACTTTCATAATGATCAGAGAAGGCAAACCATCTACTCCCTAGAGTCATTTGAATTTAATTTTTTTGTTTTATTTTATTTTATAAAAGAGAGTATCCTGTCTCCATTGCCCTGGCTGTCCTGGAACTTGAAATGTAGACCATGCTGGCTTCAGACAGAAAACTTTATGCCTCTAACTCTTGAGTGCTGCAACTAAAGGTATGTGCCACCCTTCCTGGAATTCATTTTTTTAAAAAAGACCTTAGTCTATTTTAATTATGTTTTGTGTATATGGGTCTGTGTGAGGCTATGAACATATATGTGCAGCAATATCTAAAGACTGGAAGAGGGCGCAGATACTGGGGAGCTGGACTTACAGGCAGCTGTGAGTTGTCCAGGGAAGATGCTGGAACCAAAGCTTGGTCCTCTGCAATAGCAATACAATTTTAAACCACTGAACCACCTCTCCTGTGGCATAATTAGCTAAAAACTGTTATATTTCTGGCAATTATATTATCCAGTAGTTTGAGGATTTGTTTGAAATAGAACAATAAAACAGTAACATAGTTTCCTGGTTGTTGGTTGACCATTTAGAAGCTGAGTGAATTTGTTTAATATCTTATGTTATTCATCTTCATGCTTTATTTATACTCTTGTTTTGTTTTTCAAAAGAGCATCTTTCTATAGAGACCAGGTTGGCCAGAAACTCTTAGTGTTGCCCAGACTGGCCTTAGACTGAAATTCTCTTGCCTCAGCCTCTTTAGTGCTGGGCTTACAGGTGTATGGCACTATGCCTAGCTCTGATATTTTTAGATAAAATCTCTGGAAATTCAGTAGGTATCATATTGAGCATCAGGTGTGTGTGAGACTGTTGCCTATTAATGGTCAGAGAACATATTTCATCTTTTCTCACTCTGCCTTTTCTTCTTTGCTTCCATGGATATGCATATATAGTACTTTATTGGATTCCAACAGACCATTCTTTTTCCCACAAGGAACTCATAGTCAAGAGCAGGAGATGAAGATATGATTTGTTTTACAATTCATGAACTTTCCTTGATAAAGGCATTCTCTGCATTGTTCATTTGTACATTCCTACTCTGTTATTTTTGTTATTTTTTCAGGTCTTTGTGGTGACTTATTTGATGTTAATTGTTTCAATCACCTCTTTAAAGATACAATAACTTGTGTTTTCTTAAGCTTCTGAGTAATTTCTCATTTCTTCTGGAGCTTATAAAGATAAGTTCACAATGCAGTGAATACATTACAAATTCCCTTCACAGCTTAGGATTCCAGTCAGACCTGTCAATGTGCACACAACAAATTGAAAATAAGCTTTCCCTTCAATCTACTTAGAAAACAAACAACAAACTCAAATCTTGTAATATTTTTCTTTACCCTGAGATTGTCCATTCTTATTATCTTTCAATTAAGGGTTTCCCTTCCTAAATTGCATAGATCATGCAACTGAATGGGGTGGGTTCACAGAACCTGTCAATAGTCAAAGATTTTTTAAAATTAATATTTTAGTTTCCTTTCTGTTGCTGTGATAAAATGCTCCCACAAAAAATGACGACTGGGCAAGGGCTTATTTGACTACCTATTCCATTCACAATCCATTGTTGCGAGGGAGTTAAGGCAGGGACCCAAGCAGCTACTTACAGCTCACTGCTAGTCAAGAGCAGAGAGACAAAAATGCATTCAGATTTGCATACTTCTAAAGGATTGGCTTTCTTCCTTCCTTCTTATACTGCTCAGGAATCTTTGCTTGGAGAATGGTGCTGCCTACATTCTACATCAAATAACAATGAATAATTACAAGAAATCACCTGAACACATGTCATCAGACCAACCAGATCTGGACAATTCCTCATTAAGACTCTTTCTTTCCAAATGATTATACATTGTCTCAAAGTGACAGTTAAAACTAGCCATACACAATTTATTTATTTGTGTATGTGTATGTAGGGGGTGGCATGTGTGTCACTGGTTGAGTGTGAAAGTCAGAGGATAAATTTTAGGAGACATTTCTTACCTTCCTCCCTCTCTCCCTCCCCCTTCTGTCCCTCCCTCCCTTCCTTCCTTCCTTTCTTTTTTTTTCTGAAATACAAGGAAACATTTTACGATAGTATTAGCTCTTTGCATGTGAGACCATAGCTTAAACTATTTCTAGCCATGGTAGAAAAAACTGAACGCTATTTTAACTTGGACTTTGAGGAATTAGCAAACAGACAGGATGGGTCACAGAGATGGCTCAGCAGGAAAAGGTATCTGCCATCAAGCCTGAGGATCTGAGCTCAACCCTTTGAATCTTGATGCTAGAAAAACAGAATCAACTTCTGAAATTGTCCTCTGAAAACTTCACAGATAAGTGAAGGTGTGTGCATCTGTGCATGCATGTGCACACACACTTTTACACAAAAGAAAGTTTTAAAATAATAAACAAAAGAACATAGGAAAGATATGAAACAATGACTTTCAGGCAGAAACCACATGAGAGCTAGGGCTGTGACTCAAGAGAGAAAGGAACAAGTGGAATAAGGAATTTAGAAGACATTTCTTTACTTCCACCATGTGGTCCAGGGGACCAGATTAAGGATGTCAACCTTGGCACCAGACACCCTTACCCACCACATCATTTCACCAGCCACAGTAAAAGACTTCGGAGTGGGCAACAGCTAAGTATTAACTCAGAGCCAAATAAAATGAATCTGGAGTATTTCTGGCCACCACACTCATCTGTGTTGCATTGTGTGCCTTAACTTTACTCTGGGTTCTGAGTACACAGCATGCAATCTTTACACTGCACATCCAGTCACACCATGCAGCACTAAGAAACACAATGATGCCACTTTTATTAGATATTATATTACTAGATATTAGAGATTATGGTATGTTATAAATTATATTATTTTTATTGCACATACAAAAATCTTGTGCTCTCATAGAACTATAGTGGTTTAATTATGAAAAATGGAGAGTTGTAATATTTTCCTACCATCACCCTTCAGCATTCAAGTTATTATATACTTTTGGACATTGATTTTAAAATTGATATTTGAGTTGTGGACATGGGTTTTATAAGGAATCATTAAATTAATTTTGGTCTGGGATTAGGACATGCTTTCCAACTCTCTCTGGGTTGGTCTGAAGTGTCGTTTTGCTATTTTGTTCTTTGTATTTATACAGCAGTGTTTATTTTCAGCATTGTGGATTATAAAGTCAAATATCAGTCAACTCTGAAAAATGCTGAAGATGCTATAGGTCTGACAGTATCAAATATTCAGCCAAGATTTAGTTCTTTATGTATGAATAACTGAACACATCCATCTCATTAGTATGCAAATTTGCTTTCATTCTGTAATATTGGTAAAGTTATATGTACATCAAATAATTGCTTTAAAATAAGTTTCTTTACGCTTATCAGTAAATGTTTGGTTTATATGCTTGTTTTATTTACTTCTGCATACTCAAGGCCACACAAAACTTACTAAGGCTGGAGATTGTCTGTTAGAAAAGAGGATATTAAACAAATCTACATTTCTTAGAGATTATTCTGTTTTTGAGATAGAGTTTCATTGTGTAGCCCTGGTTGGCCTATATCATTATGTAGACCAGGCTGGCCACAAACTCATAAAAATCTGCCTGCCTCTGCCTTGCCAGTACTGGGATTAAAGGCATGCACTGCCAAATCAGATTTTCTAGAGATTTAAAAAATGTTTTGTCTGTCATTCAGTGGTCCACATTACATTTCAAGGTCATGAAGCTTTGTCTCACTTCCAAATTTTGAAAAATTTTCTTTATTAATTCAAAGTTATATTTATCTTAAAGTGCCATTAAAGCTTTTGGATTCTATTCTACAGTCTGTAGAACATCCAGAAATTCATTGGTGTCTTTTGTAGTTTTTTCTTAGCTCTCTTTTATTGCAATGTAAACTCACCTCACTTGTGAAATTAGAATTTGTGAGCTGTAATAATCCTTCCTGAATATAAAGCTTATTATCCAAAGACACTTGGCCTCCTCATTTTTAAAATAATTAATTTTTTACATGCTTTCTTTATCTTTGGTCTTCTTACCTTTTGATAGTTTTTTTCCTTTTGTTCACAGTTCTTAGAACTGTCAAGTCCAAATACAATACTATTTTCTGAAGAGCTTAATGAATACCAAGCACACATGCATCTATGCACTCACAGAATGCCCTTCGTTGCAAGTATTTTGCAGGACAGCACTAGAGATTTTTAATTAACATTTCAAAGCATGATACATCATAATTTACCAAAAAGTTCTATTTTCCTTATGTTGCTTATTTACTAATTAATTATATTCCAGCAGTCATTGAATTGCTCATTCATTAAGGTTTTTACTATGATATAACATATGAAATGCATAACACAGAATTTAATTTTTTACTCATTTTTAAGTATATAGCTTGGCAATGTTAACTATTTATACTATTGCATAGCCAATCTTCATTAATTACTCATCTTTCAAAGCTGAAAATTTATCCTATGTAATAAATCTCTGTTTTCTCTTTCACTAGTCCATGGAAACCATCATTATACTGTCGGTTTTCATGAACTGATTGCTTTATGATCCTTAAGATGAGTGGAACCATATGGTATTTACCTTCTTGCAACTGACTCAGTTTACTTAACACAATGTCTGTCCATGTAATAACTTGTGTCATGATCTCTTTTCTTCCTTTAATTGAGTAATATTCTATTGAATGTGTAGGTTACATTGTTATTGATTCATTCAGCTTTCAATGAACACTTTTTGCTTTCAGCTTTTGGTTATTGTAGTGTGTGTGTGTGTGTGTGTGTGTGTGTGTGTGCGTGTGTGCATGCACTTGCATATACTCATGTTTCTGAGTATGGCAACTAGGCCTTTATACATGCTAAGTCCTCTTCTACTGAATATACCACAGCCTGGTCGTCATCTTATAAACTTGCGTTTGCAAATGCTTTTTCATAATCCTGCTTTCATTGTTTGTTGTTGTTCCTTTTTAGGATATAGTCTCCCAGGCTAGCCACAAACTTGCTATACATCTGAGAATGACCTACAAAGTCTGACTTTGCCTTTGTCTCTCAAGTGCTGGGGTTACAGGTAAGCACCATCTTACTGCTGTTTTTGATCCTTTTCAGATGCAAACCTAGAAGTGGAATTGCTCAATTTTAGGACAATTCTAATTTTTTTGAGGACTTGTCATCATACTGCAGAATGTATATGTCATCATACCAGCTATACATTTTACAGCTCCACCAATAGCACACACGTATCTGAACAGCTCCACATCTCCACTCACTACTTTTTTGTTGTTTTTCTTTGCATGTGTGTTGAGTGTGTGTATTTTCATGAGGATACGTGAATGTGTGCAAGCAGGTTCATGTGCAGGTGTGAGTGCATGCATAAAGACAATGTCAGGCATCTTTCTCCATTATTTGCTATGTTATATTTTGAGATAGAATCTTTCACTGTACCCGGAGCTCAGCAAATGTCTAGGCTGATTGCCCTGTGAGTTTTAGAGACCAGTCTCTCATATTGGGGCTACAGATAGACATAAAGGGGCTTGCCTTTATACATGTGTGCTGGGTTCCAAGCTCAGCTTCTCATGCTTGTAGGGCAGATGTTTTACCAACTGACTTATTTCCCCAGACTCTGGTTTTTTTTTTAAAGCTGCCACCATGAGATGATCCTGCATTGTGGTTTTGATTTGCATATCTCTAACAACTCATCATATTCATCATCTTTTCATATCCTAGGTGTCTATATAATAATGATAAACATACAATATAATAGAAAATAAAAATCTGAGTCTGTAAAACTTTTTTGTTCATTTTAAACCATTCATCAAAAACCCTAGACCTTCAGAAAACAAGAATGAATATAAGTTTCATGACCTTAAGCAGTTCATAGTCCCCTTGGGAAATTAATCTGTAAGCAAGTTATGCTGAAATAGGAAAGAGAAACAGGCACAGAAAGCTCTCTGCTTATTGGTCTTACCTTGTATCATTAGCATTTGTTTTTCTTAGTGCTCATTTTTAAATATACTGTTCCCCATTTACATCTTGTTTCTTCAGAGATAATTTGAACTCCTTACTCCATCTATTTAAACCTAATTTCACCAGTGCATGTGTGTGTGTGTGTGTGTGTGTGTGTGTATGTGTGTGTGTGTGTAATCCAAGCAACAACCGTAGGAATAATTTTTACCTTTCTTTTGAGATAAGGTCTCTTGCTGGAATTTGCCATGTGAGAGAGGCTGGCTGACTAGCAAGCTGCAGGAGTCCACCATCTGCCCTTCTCCAGAGCTGGGATTGTAGATATAAGCCACTAAACCTGACCTTTCATTTATGTGGATTCTGAGGACTGAACTCAAGTCCTTGTGATTGATTTCAAGGTAACGAGTATACTGACTGAACCACCACCCTGGCCCTATCTTCTATTATACATCAGCAATTACAGTTGAATTGAAAATTTCATTGAACCAGAATAAAGTAAACTAAATGTTTGGGGTTTATGCTGGCCATTACATAACTGTTTAGGTCTTATATGCTATGCCAGATCCTCACATATTGCCTCATGGCTCACTCTCATTGCCACAGGAACGTCTTACTTTTGTGACTAAGGTAAGACAGCAACACTGTTCGTCAGTAATTGCTCTGTGCTTCCTTCAGTATAAACATGGCTCAAACACAATACTGCACTTCCTTCCACAGTTTTAGGATATGTCAAGAATAACAGAGAGGGATATGAGAGCAAACATGACTAGCAGGGAAGAACCAGTGTTTGCTTGTGTTTCTGCAGCACTGGAGATTGAACTTGGGACCTTTGCTTTAACACTGAGCTCTGCCTCCATCCTTTCAAAACCTTTTTTTTTGTTTGTTTGTTTTTGTTTTTGTTTTTTGACAGTCTTACCTTTGTCAAGCCTGTCTAAATGTATACTTTCTTCAGACTGGTTTAGAACTTGAGATCTTTCCACCTCAGTCCCTGGAGTAGCTGGGATTATAGGCCACACTAATAGGGTCAGCCTTGCTTATTTTTGTTAAAGGTGATGCATTTAAGAAAATATTTTCTTAAGATTTCAAATTTATACTGAGCCAATCATGGTTGTAACGATGTCAGCAGTCAACTTCTTAGTCCAAAGCATGAACCCAAATGACTTTATTCTTTAAAAATATGTTTTAATGACAATTGAAGTTTACTATTTTTCTCCCTCAAGGAAGAGTTAAAATCAAATAAGACTTCAATAAATTAACAAGGATGCAGACATATACTTTTCTCAAAGAGAAAAATCGATAATTTCTTTTAGGCTCAGACTTCTCCACTAATCATTCCTTAACCTTTGACTTAATTCTTTGTGTTCCTTTGTTGTATGAATATCAGCTTGTGGTCATGTGACCTCTCTTAAAAGTCATTTGTGCTAGAGTCTTCTACAATAGGTAACAGCAGGGCAACTTTTACTCAAATAAATAAAACATTTCTAGTCACAACCTGTCATTTTTCTCTCTACTCTGAGATAACACCTTTGGAGGAAATGAATATGATTTTATTTAGTTTTCAAAAGCTGGACAAGAATAGGGATGAAAAGTCATTCCTGCTTGTTACTGACAGCTGAATAGACTGCCACTCAAACGCTTGAAGAAATGATGGCTTAAAAGGTCTACTTGGTAAACAGTTAAGCATCTGATGTCACTCTGTTCTCTGAGATTTATGTGTGAGTTTCCCTATAAATAGCAGCAAATAAAGTAGTGAATATCTAATAGATATTTATTATATTCTTGCCAGTTTGTACTATTATAACTGTTATCAGAGTATATTTATTGTCATACGTCTTGATATCTGCAAGATTTTTATAGGATCAAATTATCTTCAACATAAGAATGTTCCTTTAAAAAGAATGGTCATTTTCAAAATGGACCTGAGAAGAAATAGAAAGGTTGGATAGTCCTATGTGAGGTTACTTTTCTTAAGATATGAATAAAAGTCTGTTCACCTCAGATTGGGAAGTTGATTTTCACTAAAATTCACCTTGGTGAACCAGTCTATTTATGGGATTTAGAGGTGGGTTGGGTCTTGCTTACAGGAGCATGACTGAGGGCTTTGCTGTGACCTGCACAGCTTTGGGATTGATCTATGTTGGGTAATGAGGAATGAAGAAAAGACACACACATGTACAGAAAAGCTATGGGTGAGTGGGTAATGGCTCTGATGAAGACTTACTAGCATCCTTGAAACTCAGCACATTTATTATATACTTCTGAATGAAGAGATAGGTTTATTCTATACAACTAAAGAAGAAGGCAGATGAGCTAATCTCACTAGGAGCCCCATAGGGAAGCAGTCTTAGGCTGCAGTCCTTCAGGAGGAGGAAGTTTGTGATTGATAATCTCTTCACACAACGTCAACATCCCTATAATTGACCGGGGAAAGGCCTCACCATTCCCATGGTCCTAAAGCACTGAGAATGGCCATACTCATGTCAACAACATAATTTTTCCCAGGACTTCATTTTCTCTCCCCAGAGTTTGCTTACAGAGGAGCATACGTGTGAGCTTACTTATAGGAACATGGCTAATACCAAAAGAGTTGCATCACTGAAAAGTTCTGCTCATCATTGAGTGATGACTTAAAGGAAATTACATCCTAGAGTCTCACTTTTTGTTAACCTGCCTCTCAGAGACTGCAGTGCCTCTCAAAATCATGAGTATCTATGTGTCCTGGGCTAAAGTTTGTGCTCCATGATGCCTGATAGTCAAGTCAGGCCCAGGGGAATCTTCTTATTCCAATACCATAAAACTATGGGCATAGATGAATAGAAAATACATGCTAAAACTATGAAACTTTGGAAAAGAAAATTTAAAAATATAAGCAAAAGGATATATTTACCATTCATGGTTGCAGATCTAAGCTTTTAAGATGCTGGTGTCTGCCACAGAAAAACACTTCGAGAAAATAGAAAAGAACTCTTCAAAGACATTAGTAGCACAGGACACTGCCCAAGAATTTACAAGTGAAGTTCCATGAAGCCTGTATGTACCATATGAAGTGTAACATGTTATCTGAGAGCTAATATGCTAATATTATTCCAAATAAGATTGGAATAAAAGAACACGTGTTTGTCAATGCGAGATATCAAGGGAAATCAAAGTGATGTGGTAAATTGTAGCTGAGAAAATCAACACAGCTCACAAATTTATTGTTATTCAATAACTTCTGACATTATGTCAAAACAAAAGTATGTTTGTCTATATTTCTGATGTAGCATGCTCTAAGTTTGATCCTCAGCACATATGCATGTGTGCACACATGAACACATATTTGTTTAACACACATACACACTTGTTTAGCATATAGTATTCCAATCCCAGCACAGAAAAAGCTTATAGAATGAGTCCCACATAAAAACACCAAGTTTGCAATTAGATCTTGGGACTTTTAATATTCAGTGAATAAGTATTATGGACACAATCTATAGATAAATAGTGATTAGTTGGAAAAGATGAAGGCCATCAAAAGAGAAGATTTTTTTTTTCTAGAATGATGAATAGTGTTGAAAGCTGTTCCAAACTGCAAAAAAACGCTAAACCAAACCAACCAGCCAGCCAGCCAACCAACCAACCAACTAACCAGACAGACAAACAAACAAAAACCAACCAAACACACAAAACACCAGAAGTAAAGACCAGTAGTAGAATTAGAAGGAGCCCTGCTGTGTGGACAGCAGTTTCTGTTTCTTGTTGTTATAGAGATCAATAGATTGCCATCTCAGAGGTTTTACCAGAGTGTTTAGGGTCAGACCCTAAGCCCAGGAATTCTCTAACAGTGTAGGCTGGGCTACCTTTCCTCAATACTGCAATTGAAGAAGCAAGTAATAGCAGAAAGCAGAGAAAGGTGTGCTCAATGTGGTTACATCAGGAAGAGGAACAAATGATAAGGGCACCCCCTTACCTCCAAGCTCATCTTAGGGTCCTGATATAAGGCTTAGATTTAAGTACAGGTTAAGAGGTATGCATAGTCAAGTAGTCCTGGTTAATGTGTGCTTCTGTGTATGATTGACACACCTTTTTGCCCAGGCTTCTATCTCCTATTATGTCCTGCAAGTTGTCACCATCATGTAAAGTGTCTTTCATATAGAGAAGCATCTCTTCTTGAAGGCCTTGGATCCTGACCTTTTTCTTCTCCCTACATAAGATTCTTGGAGAATTCTCATTTCTTCAGGCCTGGCCCATTGTCTCAATAATCTGAAAGACAAAGGAGAGACACAAGCATTTCTTTTTATATATCTGTGCTTCTGTCAGGATAGTTACAAAATAAAGAATTTGTTCTGTAAAATAGTAGATTAGATTACACAGGCTAATCCTTGCTTACAAATTTCAAAATATAAGAACCAGGACTCAGCAGATGCTATTTTTACCAAGTGATGCAAGTTAGTATTTTTAGTACAGGATGACCCAATACCTTGTGTCCCTGAATGAGATGAACTGAAAGGGTCCAACATGATTTATGCAGAACTTCTATCAACTATGAGTAATCTGAATTTAGTTATGAGTAAATAACCAGACCAACCTAAACTGAATTGGCCTGTTATTTAGAAATAAAACAAAAAACCATGTTATGAAAGATAAAGGAAGGCTGAGCAGTGCTTCCAATTATAGGGTACTAAACAAATAGGTGACTATACATGATGTGCAGTACTGAGCTATGTCCTGAATCCATAAGGGAAATATCCTAGAACAGATATTATTGAGAAAACTGATTAGATTTGGAAATGAGCTATGCATTATATAATTGTCTTACAATGATGTCAAGGTTTCCTGAATCTTCATTTCTACTCTGATTATGTAAGACAATAAATACACTGTCCTCAAGAGGATGAAGTATTTGAATATGAAGGGTTATAAAGCTGCAATATACTTTCAATTGATTCAGCAAAAGTAAGATACACACATAATGCATATACACATAATGCATACACACATACGTATATAGACATAGACAAAGCAAACCTCACAGAAACTAAGCTACTCATTACCTTTTTTATTTCAGCTTTTCCACCAATCGTATTTCTTTCTGCAGTTAACAAGCCTTCATGAACTGTCAGAGTTGTATATTGTACATTTCTTTATTCCTGAGGAAATGTATCTTATTCAGGGTGGAGAGAATGGCTCCAGATGTTAGCAACAGCATCCGTCTATGTCCAACAATGTAATTTGAAACTTAATTCTTGGGATCAAAAAGAAAATCAGTAAAAGTGCCCCTTGTGAACTTCCATCTGCAAACCAGACTGCTACAATTGTTGAGATTACCTTTCCTGTTAGAAATGATTACAATGATATCACACTGGGAGCTGACCAGAGTCAATTAGCATGCATGGAGGTGAATCTGTGGCACTGGGTGACAATGCCAGACATCGCAAGGAGCAAGAAGGTAAAGGTGACTGTGCATGCTCCTGTGTGGAGGCTTAGACAAGCCACGGAGTCTTAGAAACAGGCAGCAATACAATAAAAATGCTTCAAAGGATGAGAAAGGTGACCCCACCATGTCTCTTAGACCTTGAATTCGATTTATATCCAAAGAAGATATGAGAAAACGATCACCGATGTCTACTCTCACAATCATTTTATAGGAAAGGACACTTTAATACAAAATACTATTTTTGGACAGTACCAAAATTCTTAAAGACAAGATTAATTTGACTTTATTGAGGAAAAACAGAAAAGTAATAGAAACTTAATGAGCAGTGTCAGCCAAACAGCTATGGAAGTTTTAAGGAAGGAGTCTGTTCATTTTTAATCCTTTAAAGTTTTTCTTACCTTTTAGTGTGCATGTGTGTGTACCAGGGGCCATATGTGTGCCACAGGGCTGTTGTGGACCTCAGAGAATGACTGTCCAGAAAGACCGCTTACCCAAATCATCATGCCAAATTAGTTGAAGCAGGCAATTACAAAATCAAGCTATTTTTATCTATGTAAATGGGTTGCCTCTCCCTAAGATAGGGGTTGAGAGGTCAGTCTTGGATATGAAGAAGACAAATTTTTATAGCTCAGGAAAAGAGTGTTTTCAAATAGAGGATTTTGTGGACAAAATAGGCAGGGTTGTCGGAGCAGGACACAAGCATACTAAGTTAGTTATAACGACTTCATGCAACAAGACATGCAAGGTGGTCATAACAACAGGTAGTCATAGCAACAGGTAGCCATAGCAACCCTTTGACACAAAGGCAGGGTTGCAAGATGGTAATACATTTTTTTAAACAAAGACATGATTACTATTCCTGTAACAGGCAGTACAGAACCATTTGTAGATAGGGTTATGGTGGGTAGGACATAGCCCAAGCCCTTGACAGAGGTATAATCATAGACAGTAATGAACCTAGTCTGTCTTTACTATAAGATATAGTTTAAGCCTAAAATAGAGGCAGGCTGGTTCTTCAAGTTCTCTCCTTCCTTCTTGTGGGACCTAGGCATCAAACTAAGGTCTTAAGGCCAAGAAGGAAATGCTTTTACCTACAACTTACCAGCCACTATTTATTTATTTTATATTGAGAAGGAATGCATCTCCCTGAGCCCTTAGGCAGGCCTACTTGATGTGGGTACTAGAAATAAGCTCTGAAGAATTCTCAGTTGTGAAATCTACATAAAGGAAAAGGTTGTATTGTTTTCTAAAGCAGGCCACTGGCTTTCTATGGGATTCATATTTGAATGGCTCTGATGAATTTAATTACTTACTTATGTCAATAAATAAACATCTTGAAATTACCATAGTTTTAACTTGAACTCAAAAGCATTTTGAAAGATTTGAGCTTATTTATAATAAGTTATTTATATAAGTTAACTTATAATAAGAAAATAAATGAATATGTATATATACATATCTTATGAGCATATATACATACTATTAAAATTATTAAACAATACTTACAGCCAACTAAGAGAAATAGTGAGCTACATTATGGATAATGTCATTGACTTAATCTATTCAAAATTTTCTAATTTTAGCCAAATAAAGATAAATAAAACACCTGTACTATATGAGAAGCAAGGTTTTGTTCTGAATATTAAGACATTATTTTGCACTATTGGTGAATGTTTTAACAGATATAGTTGAGCAGAGTCTTTTTAATGCAGAAAAGGGAGACTGACTGTGTAGAACAGTTTAATGAATCCTCCACTTAATTAAAAACAGTTGTATAATAGTCAAGCAAGTTTATTGGCAAATTTTTAAAAAGTTGCTTTTTAGGAATCAGGGAGACTGCTCAGTCAGTAATTTGCTTGTTGTATAAGCATGAAGAACTGAATTTAGACAAAGACACACCATCTTAGAAATGGACAACAATATAATAAAAATGCTTCAAAGACAGAGAAACCGTCCACATGAAAGTCAAGCAAGTGTTGGTTTAAGATAGACAGGAGGGGGGCTGGAGAGATGGCTCAGCAGTTAAGAGCACCGTCTGCTCTTCCAGAGGACCCGGGTTTGATTCCCAGCACCCACATGGCAGCTAACAGCTCTCAGAGCTAGATGACGAGCTTATTCCCAGTGAAATGGTGATTACCTGCCTCACTGAGAGACTCTGACTGAAAACGAGGTGGAGAGAAGTATAGGAAGATACCTGACATTGATCTCTGCCTCCCCCATACAATGTAATAGACAAAATGCTTTTTATCATTTTTGCACTTGTCCTAGGGAGTAAATGCTTCTTAGTGCCTTATTTTCATTAATAATACATTTGAGATAAGTTGCTTGATTATAGTTTAACTTATAGATGTTGAACAAGAGTCCACTCTACATTGTATTCTTTGTGCCACATACTCTAATACAAGCTGTGTAGTAGACTGTGATACTTCAAATTTTCTCACAAAGTTAAGCTCAATGTTAATGGCCCCTTCACTCTAACATTCTGCTAAATCTTCCAGCCAGGTGACTAATAATGAAACTCATCTCTGGTTTTCGGACTGCTGTGTCTCAGAAAGCTCGAAAACCATGCATTGTAAGTAGTGTGGTGCATATTTAACAGCCAAGAGAAAATCCTGTACCAAGGATGGCTGTCAATCAAACAAGTCTTCCCTGCTCTTTTATAACCAGAAAAATGCTGATTAAAATGAATGCAACTGATAAAATTAAACAGGGAATACAAAACTTGAGAAATTTCAGATCTCCTTAGTATATCTTGTCACAGGCCATCGCATGGGATTTATTCTAAGCGTGACATTAGAATAAAAGGTATCTTACCATTAGATAGACAGGCAGAAATGAATATTATTATTTCTAGAGTGTATTTATTTTACATCACTTTTCTAGGTTAGCATACGAGATTAAGCATCTTTGCTGATATTATCCCCAAGGTTTAGGTCATCTATCAGCTTCCAGCCATTGTTACTAACATTTGGGTGTGATCAGGGTACCACTCCTATTAGAAAAGATAACAAGAGGAAGTAGTAATATCCCCAAAGTTTAGATCATCTATCAGCTTCCAGTCATTGTTACTAACATCTGGGTGTGATTAGGGTACAACTCCTATTAGAGAAGATAACAAGAGGAAGTTGAAATATCCCAAAGCCACTGCTTTACCTTCTTTGCAGTCTTGATAAATCAACATTCTGTTCCAATTTCTTCCTGTTCTTTGGGATCACTTCCTAGCCCCATAGTCACAGGATGTGAGTAAATGGGACTATGGACAGTATGCAGACTAAATTATTAGTCTTTCCAATGTCATGCCTGATCTATGAAAATGAATTTGCATATATTGCAAGGCGTGGGTAGAACACAGGGTAACCTTAGGTACAATCTGCTTACTGAGCAGTGCATAGATGGAAGCATGGTGGCCTTCTTAACTGTGAGGTTGTTACTCAGAGCTGTAGGAACACCAGAAGTCCAGGAACTCTTTACAGCAGGTTGAAAACATACTCATTTTCCTCAGCTATGTTTGTCTAGACAGCAAGGAGAAGATATGCTATTACATAATGTGGAAAAATACTAGCAGGTCTCTGATGGTGCTTTTGTTCCAGCCTTAGCTGTAGTTGACGTCATCAGTCTTCTGTGTTCCTTGACTTGCCTAGAGTTAGGGATAGGTATCACCCCCCCCACACACACACACACATGCACACTCAAGGACAATCCTTGGCATATGTCCTCACTTAGATTTAGAAACAAAACATCAGCCTTCCAAGCTAATGACTAAATGTTGATAATAAAAGAGTGGAGAAGAGGCATAAAGTACAAGACTCCAAATGTAAGAAATCTGGTCTTGAGAGAAAGACAGACTTCTCAATCTAAACAAGCTCTTGATCGCCTTGGTTTTCTGGGTCCGCTGTCAAAAATTTTACTTGCAGGCACCACCCCCCATGTTTCAACTCTACAGCATGCATATTCACAGAATCAATTTTACCTGGAACTTCTTAGTTCGTAAAGCTCCATTTACAAAGGTAAAAGATGTATCCTAAATTTTCTATTTTGCTGCATTTTATATTCAAATGAGTTGTAGTAGGAGATGGAATAAATTGAAGGTAAATATAGAAATATGTCACATTGTTTTTTCCTTTTTATATCTAGAGATCTAAGTTTATCCACAGGCACATGTAGCAAGCCAACTGAACTAGAGTTCATTCATGAGTCAACATAATGTAAAATGAGCCATTGTGTGGGTGAGAGGGTGGGTCTAGGCATTATCCTCCAATAAAAAATGCCAAGATGGTAAACAGTGTCCTTCATTCTATTTTTGAAAATATTTGGGTCAGTGCTTACAAAGTTGGCAAGGCAAACAGCACTTTCTTCATAGGCTAGGAATGGCTCAGAAAAAAACATTTCACTGCATCTTTTTATTCGTGAGCACAATCATGCATGCATATGTGGAGGTGGGCAGTCAGAAGACAACTTGAAGAAGTCAGTCAGTTCTTTCTTTCCATCATGTGGGTCCTGGGAATAGAACTCAGGTCATCAATTTTAGTGGCAAGCCCCCTTTACCCTCTATCTTACGTAATAGCCTTGGATCTTGGATGTTAGAAAAATCACTGACAGTGTGATTATTGTTATGATTATTACTAAAGTGAAGACTTCGGCTACTATTTCATTATCTGATTATTTTTGAAAGAATATTTATCTTTAATTATTTTAATTACACAAATGGTTAAAAATCACTGATTAGAGAATCATCTTGTAAAAAATATAGGTTTCTATGAGTAGTTGAATTTCCTTGAATCTCTGCCGTTTACCACCTTTTCTTGACTACATTTGATACAACTTTGAACACAAATCCTCTCGTGTAAATCAACCTTCTGACACTTTCTCTAACTAATTGGGATCATTTTGTTTGGTATACTTAGTAAATAAGAAAATGAAGCCCTTGTAAATTCTGAATTTCAGATGAACAAAGAGTGAATATTTTTGTATAAGTGGCTCACAAATGTCAAAGTCATCTAATTAGAAAAGATTTCTTCACGGAAATTCTTTCAAATAATTTATTTTGTTATTGAAGTACATTTTAAAATATGTATAGTCAAAATTCTATCTACTACTCCTATAAATATAAGAACAAAAGCATTTGTTGAAATTTGTTTAGTTCTAGGAATAAAATTTAATATTTAAATTTAAACCTCTAAGTTAAGTTACTCAATGGGTATTAAAAATGGTAAACTTTGTAGACTATGTCGTCCCCAACCACTTCTACTGAATTATATTTATATTTTAATTTGTCCATTATTATAGCAGGTAAATGAATCAAAAGAGTTTTTTTCTTTTTTTTTCCAGGCATGGAAATTTATTTGACTTAGTTATTTTTCAAGCTTCTGAAATTGCAATTTCTCTTATTTGAATGTGGCTCAAAGAGACAAAATAATATAAAATGGTTCAAAATTCTTCAATACTCTGTCTTTGAAACTCATCATTTTCTCATCTTTTCTTTCTTATATCATACGCACTTTGAGAATAATTTCAGAGTAAACTTTGACAATTTCTCTTTTCTTCTATCTTTGTGATTACAAAAACTGTCTATTCTCAGCCCCTTTATTTTATTTAAAGTTTTTTTAATTTTACATACTAACCACAGTTTCTTCCCTCCCCCACCATCCCTCAGAGAGGATAAGGCCTACCATGGGGAGACAACAAAGTCTGGTATATTAAGTAGAGGCAGGAGCAAGCCTTGCTCAGCCTTGATGCAGTGCTCCGCTGTGCATCTCTGTATCTGCTCCCATCAGTTGCTGCATGAAGGTTCTTTGATGACAATTAGGGTGGTCATCTATTTGATTACAGGGGAAAGCCAGTGCAGGCACCCTCTCCATTATTGCTTAGTGTCTCAGCTGGAGTCTTCCTTGTAGATTCCTGGAAATTTCCCTAGCACCAGGTTTCTTCCTATCTCCCCAATAGCTCCCTCTTTCAGGATATCTATTCCATTGTTCTCCTTCAACTCTACCATCCCATTCCCTCAGGTTCTCTTCCCACCTCCCCTTAGGCATCTCCTCACAATTTACTCAGATCTTATCTACTTCCCCTTCCCAGGGGGGATCCATAGATGTCTCTCTTAGGGTCCTCTTTGTTACCTAGCTTCTCTGGGGTTGTAGATTGTAGCCTGATTATCCTTTGCTTTACCTTTAATATCCACTTATGAGTGAGTACATACCATGTTTGTCTTTCTGAGTCTGAGTTACCTCACTCAGAATATTTCTTGCTAGTTTTATCCATTTGCCTGCAAATTTCAAAATGTCTTTTTTTTTTCCTTCTGTGTAATACTCCATTGTGTAAACATGCCACATTTTTTTTTTTTAAAATCCATTCTTCCATTGAGAATCATCTAGGTTGTTTCCAGGTTCTGGCTATTACAAATAATGCTGCTATGAACATAGTTGAGGAAATGTCCTATATGAATGTGAATCCTTTGAGCATATGCCCAAGAGTGGTGTTGCTCGGTCATGAGGCAGACTGATTCCCAGTTTTCTAAGAAACTGCCATACTGATTTCTAGAATTTCTGTGCAAGTTTATACCTCCACCAGTAATGAAGGAGTGTTCTTCTTACTCCACATTTCCTCCAGCATAGGCTATCATCAGTGTTTTTGATCTTAGCCATTCTGAAGGGTATAAGATCGAATCTCAGAGCTGTTCTGACATTTCCCCATGACTAAGGATGTTGAGTAATTCTTTAAGTGTCTTTCTGCCACTTGAGATTCTTCTGTTGAAAATTCTTTGTTTAGATCTGTATTCCATTTTTATATTCTTAGCTTTTTTTTTTTTTTTTGTCAAAAATCAGGTGTTAATTGTAGGGAGCTGCGCTGCGTTGTACTGCACCCTAAAGGTGGCGCTGGTTTCCGCCTTCCATCTTTTCCACGGTGAGTGCTCTGGAGTAAACAACTCCTTATTGGCTGTAGGTGAGGATGGTGGCTTGCTTCTGCGTCCTAGGACCTATGGGCGATGTCCACGTGGCTTACCAGGATTGGAGGCCCAGAGGGTATTTAGCCACGAGCGGACTCCCCCCCCCGGGGGGGGGTTGTTCGTCGTCCTTCTGAGAGTGTGAGTGAGTGAGTGAGTGAGTGAGTGAGTGAGTGAGAGAATGAGCGAGTGAGTGAAAGATAAGAAGATAATAAAAGACCCGAATAAACTGCAGAGAGAAGGATCCGGTGTTGCGTCTTTCTTGCTGGCGAGGTGGCAGTTAATAGTTGTGTGGATTAATTTCAGGGTCTTCAGTTTGATTTCATTGACACATAAGTCTGTTTTTGTGCCATGATCAAGCTGCTTTTATTACTATAGCTCTATAGTACAGCTTGAAGTCAGGGATAGTGATGTCTCCAGAAGTTGCTTTATTGTACAGGATTGTTTGACAATGCTGGTTTTTTTGTTTTTTGTTTTTTTTTTAATTAAGTTGAGTGTTTTTTTTTTTTTTTTTTTTGAGTTCTGTGAAGAATTGTGTTGGGATTTTGATGTGGATTGCATTGAATCTGTAGACTGCTCTTGGTAAATTTGCCATTTTTGCTATGTTGATCTTACTTATCCAAGAGCATGGGAGAGCTTTAGGTTTTCTGATATCTTTTTAAATTTCTTTCTTCAAAGACTTAAAGTTCTTGTTATATAGTTCTTTCACTTGTTTGGTTAGTTACCCCAAGAAATTTTATGCTATTTGTGGCTATTATAAAGGATGATGTTTACCTGATTTCTTTTTCAGTTTATTTATTATTTGTGTCTAGGAGGGCTCTTTTTTTATTGTATTTTTTGAGTTAATCATGTATCTTTCCACAGTGTTTACAGATGTTCATCAGCTGTAAGAGTTTCCTGGTAGAATTTTTAGAGTCATTTATGTATATTATCTTCTCATCTGAAAATAGTGAAAGTTTTTCCTTTCCAGTTTGTATCCTCTTGATCTTCTTTTTTTGTCTTATGGCTCTAGCTAAAACTCTGAGAACTATATTGAATAGATGTGAGGAGAGTGGTCGTCTTGTCTTGTTCCTGATTTTAGTGGTATCACTTTGAGTTTCTTTCCATTTAGTTTGATATTGGCTTACTTGAGAGATATAACTTGAAAGCTGCTTTTGGCTCTGTTTCTGTGACTTAGAACCCTTTTTAATTTTTTTTTAGGCTTATTGTAGGTGTAAGGTGCCATGTTAGGCATCATTTGCATTAAAAAGTTTCTAGCTCATCTAGCCCCACAGTACTTAGCCTACAACTACTTAGTCCCCCAGAATAACTCAGATGCTTATATTAATTATATGCTGCTTGGCCTATGGTTTAGGAATATTGTTACCTACCTCTTATATCTTAAACAAACTCATAATTTATATTTTATTTAGCCTTGTGGCTTATTACATTTCCTCAGAGCAACATTATTAGTTTTTTTTTTCTTCTGCATCTGCTGGCATCTTCTTCTACATCTTCTGGCATCTCCGCTCTCACATTTCCCACCTGTTTCTAAGATATCTTGCCGTAGGCCAAAACAGTCTCCTTATTGACCAATAACATTCACAACATACGAAAAAGTTCCACATCAGGCTTGCTGTTTATTGTCTTTATTATGTTTAGGTATGTTCCTTGTATTTCTGATCCTTCTAAGATCTTTATCATGAAGGGGTGTTGGATTTTGTCAAAGACTTTTTCAGCATCTAATGAGATGTTCATGTGTTTTTTTTTTCTTTTAGTTTGTTTATATGATGGATGACATTTACAGTTTTCCATATGTTGAACCATCCCTGCATTTCTGGAATGAAGCCTACTTGATCATGGTGGCTGATCTTTTTAGTGTATTCTTGGATTCAGTTTGCCAGTATTTTATTGAGTATTTTTACATCAACGTTCATGAGGGAAATTGGTCTGTAATTCTCTTTCTTTGTTGCATTTTTGTATGGTTTGGGAATCAGAATGACTGCAGCCTCATAAAAAGAGTTTGGCAATGTCCTTTCTGTTTCTTGTTTGTGGGTCAATTTGAGGAGTATTGGTATTAGTTCTTTGAAATTCTGTACTGAAAACATCTGGTTCTGGGCTTTTTTTTGGTTGGGATACTTTTTATAATTGCTTTTATTTTTGTAGGTGTTATAAATCTATTTAAGAGGTTTATCTGGTCTTGATTTAATTTTGGTAAGTAGTACTTATCCAGAAAATTGTTCACTTCTTTTAGATTTTCAAATTTTGTGTAGCACAGGTTTTTGAAGTATGACTTATTGATTTTCTGGATTTGCTCAGTATCTGTCTCCTTTTTTTTAATCTCTGATTTTGTTAATTTGAATATTCTGTCTTTTGCTTAGTTTAGATATGGTTTGCATATCTTATTGATTTTCTCTAAGACCAACTCTATTTCATTAATTCTTTGTATTGTTTTCTTTGCTTCAATATTGATTTTAGCCTTGAGTTTATTTCTTACTGTGTACTCCTCTGGGTGAATTTGCTTCTTTTTGTTTTAGAGTTTTCAGGTTTGCTGTTAAGTCACTAGTGTGAAATTTCTCCAAATTCTTTATGTATGCACTTAGTGCTATGAATTTTCCTCTTAGCACTGCTTTCATTATGTACCAGAAGTTTGGGTATGTTGTGGCTTCATTTTCATTGAGTTCTAGAGAGTCTTTAATTTTTGTATTTCTTCTTTGACTCAGAGGTAGTTCAGTTGAGAGTTGTTCAGTTTCCATGAGATTATAGACTTTCTGTAGTTTGTGTTGTTTTTGAACTCTAACTTTAGGCCATGGTGGTCCAATAGAAAACAAGAGGTTATTCCCATTTTTCATATCTATTAATATTTGACTTATGACTGATTATGTGGCCAATTTTAAAGAAAGTTCCATGGAGTGCTTAGAAGAAGGTATATTCTTTGTGTTTGGGTGGAAGGTTCTGCAGATGTCTATTATATTCATTTGAGTCATAACATCTGTTAGTTCCCTTATTTCTCTGGTAAGTTTCTGTCTGGTGGACCTGTTCATTGGTGAGAATGGGGGTATTAAAGTCCCACACTATTAATGTGTGTGGTTTGGTTGCAATTTAAGCTTTAGTAATGCTTTTTTACATATGTGGATGCCTTTGTATTTGGGGCATAAATTTTAGAATTGAGACTTCATCATGATAGATTTTTGCTGTGATGATTATGTATCTTTCTTGTTCTCATTTGATTAATTTTAGTTTGAAGTCTATTTTGTTAGATATTAGGATAGCTACACCAGCTTGCTTCTTAAGCCCATTTAATTGGAAAGTCTTTTGTCAACCATTTAGTCTGAGCCTGTGTCTGTCTTTCAGGTTAAGGTATGTTTCTTGTATGCAGCAGAAAGATGGATCCTGTTTTTGTATCCATTCTGTTTGCCTGTGTCTTTTTTGGGGTTATTGAATTCATTGATCTTAAGGGATATTAATTACTAGTTATTATTAATTCCTGTTATTTTTCTGATGGTAGTGTATGCATGTTTCCCTTCTTTTGGATTTTCTGCTATGAGATTATCTGTTGGTTGTGTTTTTGTGGGTGCCTCTTCCTTAGGTTGAAGTTTTCCTTCTAGTGTTTTTTGTTTTGTTTTGTTTTGTTTTTGGGGGGTGGATTAAATTTTGTTTTGTCATGGAGTATTTTGTTTACTCCAGCTATGGTGATTGACAGTATTGCTGGGTATAGTAGTCTGGGCTGGCATCTGTGGTCTCTTAGTGTCTGTATGACATCTGTCCAGGACCTTCTGGACTTTATAGTCTCTCTTGAGAAGTCGGCTGGGTGTTATTTTGATGGGTCTGACTTTATAAGACCCTTGGCCTTTTTTCTTTGCAGCTATTAATATTCTTTCTTTATTCTGTATGTTTAGTGGTTTGGTTATATTGTGGCAAGTGGACTTTTTTAGGGGGGGTCTAGTCTATTTGGTGTTCTGTAAGCCTTTTGTATCTTCCTAGGCAGTTTCTTCTTTAGATTGGAAAAGTTTTCTTCTACAATTTTGTTTAATATAGTTTCTGTGCCTTTTCTGCTGATACTCTTCTCCTTCTTCTGTTCCTATTATTCTTAGGTTTGATCTTTTCATGGTGTTCCAGAAATTCTGGGTGTTTTGTGTTATGACTTTTTTTGGCTTTAATGTTTTCTTTGACTGATGATCTATTTCCTCTATTGTATCTTCCATGCCAGAGATTCTCTCTTCTATTGTCGCATGCCACCTCGTCCCGCAAGGAAGACGCGACACCCAGGCTCTTCTTTCAGCAGTTTTATTCAGGAACCTTGAATTCTGACTTCTGACTTACTTACTTACTTATGACGGGGACTGACTGACTTGCTACATGTTCTCTCTCATTCCTTCTCCTTCTGACCACGGGGAAACCCCGCCCGCAGCCTAAATAGCCTCTGGGCAGCCAACCCCAGTACGCCACGTAGGCACTACCAATAGGTCCAGGTATGCGGAAGCAAGCCAGATCCTCAGCCTTAGCCATATATGGAGTTGTTTACCACAGACAGCGCTCATCATCGGGGAGGTAGAGGCGTGGTTACACGCAGCTCTCCACATTCTATCTCTTGCATTCTGTTGGTTATACTTGCACCTGTAGTTCCTGTTTGTTTATTCAGATTTTCTATTTTCAGCATTGCCTCAGATTGTATCTTATTGCTTCTATTCCAATTTTCAAGTCTTGAACTGTTTCCTTCACCTGTTTAATTGCTTTTCCTTGGCTTTCTTTAAGGGATTTGTTGATTTTTCAAAATTTCTTGTTCGTCTTTTCCTCAATTTCATTAAGGGAATTTTTCTATTTCCTCTTTAAAGGCCTCAATAATCATCATAAAGTTATTTTTAAGGTTGTTTTGTTCTGCTTTTTTCAACATTATGACGTTCAGGTCTTTCTTTTGTAGAGCTGCTAGGTTCTGGTGGTCCCATATTGTGTTTTATGTTGTTGAATGTACTCTTGCACTGATGTCTATCCATCTCTTCCTCCAATTACTGCAAGTGGTGTTTGTGTCTCAGGGAGTTGTTTTTGGTCCAATCTGCTCTGCTCTGGCTGTGTCTGTGTCTCAGGTAGCCTCTCTTGGTCCAATCTGAGCTCTTGGTTCAATCAGAGCTGGTAGATTCCAATCGGAGCTTGTAGATTCTGTGTTTTAGAGAGGTGCTCTTGGTGATATAGGAGCTCTTGGTGAAGCTGGTAGATTCTATGTTTCAGGGAGTCTTTGAGGTCACAAGGTGATGAAAGGATTTGGGCAAGGTGGTGGAACTGGTAGACTACAGGGTTCAACAGGGATGTTAGTGGGAATGCCTGCCAGCAGGAGTCTTCCACACTGGCTTGCAAATGGGGCAGCAATGTGTGGGTTTAGAACATTCAGAACATTCAGAACCTGAATTCTCCAGCTGGCTGGGAGAGGATTCACTTATCCTTTCTGACTATTCATAATGAGAAACTAAATTAATTCATATTGTTATACTCATCTAATTCTTTATACATAGGTTATTCATAATTTGTATGTAATAAATAATTATAATATGGTACAGGCTCATTAAAAACAAAATCCAAACAATTTGGAAATATATAAAGTAGAAAACAAGAATCTCTACTTTATCTGATATTTATAATCCAGTATAATTTTTTTATATGTTTGTCTGTTTATGTTAATAATACCAGGGAAACAAAAAAATGGTATAATGACACATGAAATTGGCCAAATTTTAACAAAATATTGGAGACATCATTTCACAATCACATACATTACCTAGTTCTTTTTTTGATTGCAGTATTTTCTTTTTTAATTATCATCATCAACATCACTAGAACTGTAGTGTGTGTGTGTGTGTGTGTGTGTGTGTGTGTGTGTGTGTTATGCATGTGCAGCTCAGAGGACATCTTGAAGGAGTTGATTTTCTCATACTATGTGGATTCTGGAAATCAATCTTTCATTATCAGTCTTGAGAATGACTATTTTGCTGAGCCATCTCACCAGCCCTGATCTGGAGGTTTTTAATATTGAAGATGTAATTGTTTACATAGACAATTCTTCAATGAATTTTCCTCTTGCTCTATCTACCACCACTTTTAAAATTACCCATCTAGCTGATTCTCTCAGGTTTATGAGACCCTTCCTACTGATTAACTGTGAGCACAATAGATTTCAACAACTGAGCATGAATTACATTAAAAAGTCCATTTGCTGTCCTCTCATTCCTGAGTTCTGAGTTGGTGGAGGATAAAGGAGATTTGCTAGCTTTGGAACAGCTAAATATGTCTAACTTTGTTAACTTCTGCAATGCTTTCATAGTCAGTTATTTATTCATTTAAGCCTGGTTTTATTTACATTATATTGTTGATAAAGCCAAGTTTTCCCTAATGCTAAACTTTGGAATTCCATACACAGTTACACTAAACAGTAGGAGCTATTGTCTAAAATTTTAACCACAATATAGCATGCATGTACAAGCTGTATGTACTATATATGTAAAATGTATGGTATGCAATAAAATGGATACATATATTCTTACTACTGAGGTTAGGAGATATGTAGTGCTGCCTGGATTGTGTCTCATGACTCAGTTTCCAGCATGTGTTGTCATTATAGTGAATTTGGTGTTAATGATTTTTTGTGGTTTTATTTATGTTTTTGTTTTTTAGGTATGCATTATTAAACAATGTTATTGTTTCATATTTTTTGAGTTACATAGAAATGGGATCACACAGTGTGCGTACTTCTTGGGCTTTCTTTCTTGTATCTGATTTGGATTCCGAGCCTAATTCTTGCTGGTGTTTGTAGCAGACTGGTAATTTTGCTCAAGTATTCAATTACATAAATCTATACCCACTATGATTGGTTTACTTCTCTTTACTGTGATGGATATCTGCATTGTTACTGGGTTTTTGCTATAATTATCTAATACAACAATGCTGAAATAAACATAAGTAAGACTTTTAGTAGACAATAGCATTCAAGTGTGTTTTTGCCTGAGAAGAGTATATGTAAGTATATGTATATACATCTACCTATGTAGTCCAGTTGTTCTCAAACTCAGTCACCTGCATCAGCTTTCTGTATGTTGGGATTATTGGCATTTTGCACCTCATCTGATTGCAGAAAACTTTTGACCCTTCTATATTAGTTGATATACATATGCATAAACACATGTATAGGTAAATATTTTATAAAATAACTATACTTTTATTGCACGGTATTGATACTTTAAAAATGTATTTTATATTTTATATGTAAGCATGTGTGTGTGTGTGTGTGTGTGTGTGTGTGTGTGTGTGTGTGTGTGTGTGCCATGTGAATACAATTGAGGCCAGTGGAGCCTATCAGAGTCCTGGAACTGGAGTTACAGATAGTTGTGAGCTGCCATCTAATTACTGGGAACCAAACTTAGGTCCTCTGCAAGAGGAGCAAGTGCTCTTAATTTCTGAACTACCTTTCTAGCCCACATTTTAATATTTTTATTTCAATCTTTCAATATTTTTATCAAAATTTTTTATATATGTTAATCATATCTTTCCTTCTCCCACTCCTTCCAGATCCTCCCCACCTTCCCATCCACCTGACTTCATGTTCTTTGTATCTCAAAAAAAAAGAAAAATCAAATAAATTAAAGCAAACCAATATATTAAAAAATATCAAAGCAAAATGTGTGCAAAAATCATGAAACTGATTTTGTGTTGGCCAACTGTTCCTGGGCATGGTTAACATACCCAGTGATACTAAACTGGAGACAATTGATTTTCCCTTCCCCAGCAGGCAGCAATTCAAATAGCATCTTGTTAGGAGTGGGATTCTGTGTCCACACCCTCTTCTCTGGTGGGATTGTGTTTGAACCTATGCAGGTATTGGATATGCTGTCACAGTGTCCGTGGATTTCCTTTGACTCATCCACCACTTCTGGCTCTTGCAGCCTTTGCCTTCTTTTCCACATTGATCCCTGAGTAGTGAGGAGTTTATTTAGTTTTATTTAATTGTTAAATAAGGGTATCCCAACTCACAGTTGGAAATGTACTGCTCTATAAAACCAGGACTGGTACTATTGTGTGTACTGTGTTAAGTTTATTACATAAAAGCCATCGGTGTTTTCTCATATACTTAGTCTAACTAATATGAGGCTCCTGGTAGCTCTTTCAGTTTGACAAACTTTTAATTTTTCCCAGTATTGTATGTGTGACTTCTGGTCTGTGGTGTGTATGATTTACTTTCTGTAAAGTTGAGTGTCCTTTCATGTACCACTAATGTCTTCTGTGCATCTCTGTTCTTGACCTTTGTGGTTATGACTGTTAGTTTTTCAGTTGATCTGTTCGTTTTTTCCTTTTGAGTCAGAGCTATACCTAACATATTCTGGGTGACAGGCCTTCATGTCATTGTCAATTTGTAGTCTGTTTTCATCTTTTTAGGTGGTACCATTTGATGAACAAAAATTAGTTTTTGATATAGATTACTTTTCAGCCTTATTTAAGGTTGATGACTTTTAAAATTATTTATATTTTATTTTTTTGTTTTTCAGTCTATATGAGAGTCTGATGCTTATGTTCAACTAAGTTTGGACCCCAGTAACTACATGGCAGCTCACAACCATCTGTAACTTTAGTTCAAGGGACTCTGATAGACTCTTCTGGCCTTCATTGTATTCACATGGTACACACACACACACACACACACACACACACACACACACACAGATATGCACACTTGTATGTTTATGTAACAGGTGCCAGCAGAAGCCAGAAGAGGGTGTCAGGTCTGCTGGAACTAGAGTTTCAGGTGGTAGATGCTGGGGATGGAACTCTTGTCCCCCAGACAAGCAGTAAGCACACTTAAACAGAGAGTCATCTCTCTATCCCCAAGGATGATGTCTTGCTTAGCAAATCTCTACTTAGAGGTCATAAAGTTATTTTCATGAGATCTAAAAAATCTGAAGGTGTTTTTCTTATAAATCTATAGTCCTGCTGTTGTTATTATTTTTTTATTTGTATCCTAGGTTGATCTTGAACTTGCTATGTAGACAAGGATGATTTTGAACTCCTCCTGCATCTACGTCTAAAGTTCAAGGATTACAAGTATGTGACACCATGTACAGTTTATTCGGACTGGGGTGGGACTCAGAGCCTCATGCATGTTAGAGAAACACTCTGCCAACTGAGACTCACATTCAGCCTCGAAGTTTTATGATTTGAGGTAGAAGCTGAACTTTATTTTTTCCACATGAATATAGTCAGTTATTTCAGGATCATCTTCTGTACAGCCTCTTGTTCACTTCTGCAGGGCCAACCTTGTTATAGAATCTGTGTGGGCATGTTTCTGAGTGTCTGCTTTGTTCCAACAGTGTTTGTTTATCCCTGAATTAACACAGACTCTCTCAATTACACAGCTTTACAGTAAGTCTTGAAAGCAGTAGAACGACTTTGTTCAACTCATTTTTCCTCTTGTTTCTAAGTACTTCTATATAAAGTTTTAGAAGTTTAATTATTTTCTCAAAATAATCATTGAACATTTTAATCAAAGTTTCATCAAAGTCCTTGATTAATTTGTGAGTAGTGATTTATTTAGTAGAGAAAGCTTTCTATCCAGGAAAATGGTCTGTCCTTCCATTCTATTTAGGCTAAACTTCAACATGTATTACTGTGTTCCATAAATTTTCTTAAGAGATTTTTTTCCATCTTGTTGAATTTATTTATGATTCAATGTATGTGCTGCTGATTTTTTATGTGGAAATGCAATATATTTTAAAAAAATTTTTATGTGTACAACTTCTCTAGAGTTTCTTTCAGTTTTGATATTAAATCAGTAACTTACTTGAGTTTTACACAGACAATGGCATATCTTTCACAAATAATGATATTGTTCTTCATGTGTGACTTTAGTGCTTCTTTTTCATTTCCTTATTGTCGTAGCAAAGATCTCAAACAACATGCTGACAGTTTGGTTCTTGTTTCATTCTTGATTTAGAGGGAAAACTCTCAATGATTTATCACCAACTACTATGCGCTGTTATTTGTAGTAGTAAGTTTCTGGTCTGTCCGGCCTGTGGTCCAGACCTGCAGACACGCAGTCCTACAGAAACACACAGATGCTTATGGTAAATTTATGCTGATTGACCTGGGGCCCAGGCATGTAATTTACTAACTCTTTATTCTTAAACTAACCCATGATTTTTATCTTCTTTAGCCATCCTTCTTGGTACCTTTTCTTAGAGCAGCATGGTTGTCCGCTTTATCTGCTGGCACTTCTCCTGGTGTCTCACTGGTGTCTCTCTGGCATCTCTGCTCTGCTCTTCCTGTTCCCAGAGTTTTTTTAGTCTAGTAGCCCTGCCCACACTTCCAATCTGCCTTCAGCCAATCAGTGTTTTTATTAAACCAGTAGATGGGACAATTATGTACAATGTAACAGAACATAGTCCCACTACAGTTCTTTGATTTTTACATTCTTTGAGGATACTGTCTTGTGCTAGAAGCTACTGAGCAGAGCATCTGCAGACTGTCAGACTGCATGACTAACTCTCTGGCCATATGAGTGGCTTCTCTTAGATTCCTTTGGCTCTTATTGGGCTTTATCAGTGAGGATTACTGTCAGGAAAAGGAGGAGACCTGAGAGGAAGAAAAGCTGCAGTCTTAAGATCTTTATTCTTCTGCCTCTTTCACTATGCACTTTAGACAGTTTATCTATTGGAAGACACTCCCCTGCTCCCCCATGCTTTCCTCTCATAACCTTTGATTAACCATTTTAAATTAATTATGCTGTATTTAATATTATACTTGATGAATTTAAATTTTCTGTTCTGTGTCTTAATGGCTGCTCCCAAATAACCAGAGACTTATTATTAATTATAAATAATCTGCCAATAGCTTAGGCTTGTCTCCAGCCAGCTCTTACCACTTGAATGAACCCATTTCTATTCATCTATGCACTGCCAAATGACTTGTAGCTTATTATCTCATTTTCTACATGACCTGCATCCTCTGCTCTGACTGACAAATCCTCAGACACTGCTCTTCTTCCCAGCATTCTTTCTCCTCCTAAAATCCTGCCTAGCTATTTGACAAGTCAGTTTTTTTTTTATTAGCAGTGAGAGCAACACATTATCAGTGATCAACCATTTTCACTTAATTCTACTGTATTCAATATTACACCTGATGTATTTAAATTTTTTGAAGCCTAGTTTATGGTCAATTTCATATAATTATTATGTCTGCCTAAGAATTGTATCCTGGCCAGATATGGTGGCATTCATCTGTAATCTTAGCACTGAATGGGGCTGAATAATGGACTGTGAGCCGGAGGACAACCTGCCTAAGACCTTGTTTAAAATACAAAGCAGAAAAGCAATAATGATAAGAAGACTAAACTAAAAACATTCTGTTTTCCATTCTTGGATGCAATGCTCATCATGTTATGATAATTTTTTGAAGATCTGCTTTGTGTCAGGTAGGCAATGTGGACATATTAAAAAATAGAAATAAAGTTCCCTTGACTAGGGTGCAGCTTAGTGACAGAGTGTGCGCTTAGCTGTGTAAGGCGGGGGTTCCATTTTCAGCTCCAAAAGAAAAAAAATTGTCTGCTTCTGGGAGAATATGAGAGATAGGAGAATACAAAATAAAAAGGGAGAATTTTTCAGGAATGTGAGAGTAAGCAGCAAAGTAGAGAAAAGAGGCAAGATAAGATGTACTGGAGATTTGAATGTGTGTGGTCAAAGCTGGCTTCAGTGAAGCTAAAAGTGGAAAGGTAAGCAAGCCAGAGCTGTGCACTGCATGGACAATTGTCCTTCCCCATCCTTTGCCTTCATCATGTTTATTTTAATCAGCTCTGCATTCCCAATGTTCCTTCTGCATTGCTTGTGGTCATAGGACATTGAACACACCCCATCTCACCCTTCCACATACTTCTTAAAGCCTTTGGAAATTTCTAGAAGTTCCTTTAAAATCTTTCACCACTATTCATATTTTCTCAATTAGCCCAAAACAAGTTTTGCTTTCCTAAAGAGATCCTATTTAAGCCAAGTTTTGAAAATTTCTCTTCATTTACACCCCACAACTACCCCAGTAGTATTGTAGCATTATTGTTTTCAATGATTGTTTATGGCAAATTCCGAGTCAAAGTTACACATCTTTTTGTTATCTGCATTTATAAACATTTTTCTTAAAAAAACAAAAACAAAAACAAAAACAAAACAAAAACGAAAACCTTCTCAGAGCTTCCTTTTATTTCATGCTTTTTTGGTTTTGGAGACAGACTCCTACTGTGTGGCCCAGCCTGGCCTAGAACTCAGCACATAGTCGGGGGTGACTTTCAATTTGAAATCTTCCTGTGCCAGACACACACCACCAGTTTCTCACTACCAAAGAGCCAATTTATAACTGATACAAGTAACACTATAGATACAATATTTAATTTGTGCCTAATCTGATGAAAGTTTTCTCCTTATTTTATTACAAAAGGTTTAATGAGACTGAAACAACTTAATTTTAATGCTTAATTTGAAATTTCAAGTTAAAGTCTAAATCTCTTGGATGGCAAAAAGCACATTATCTCTAATAATGAATTGAATTACCTAAGTAGTTGGGTATAAACAGATAGCTTATTTCTGAGCCTTAATTTATCAATAAAAACCATGCTGATACACTAGTTTATTTTCCTTTCTCATCTTCTATAATTTTCCTCACCAAGACCCAAGAGAAATAAAGATGATAATAAATTATTTTATTCTTTTTGGAGAGTAAACTTCCTACCTCTGTGTCTCTGTTTCTGCTTGACATTCTTGGATGCAATGCTCATCATGTTATGATAATTTTTTGAAGATCTGCTGACATAGGGTCTCACTCTATAGCCTAGCCTTGTCTTGAATTCAAAATTCTGACTCAGTCTGCCAAGTACTTAGGATTATGGGATTAGAGGCCTGGGTCACTGATTTTTGAAATCAGCTTCATTTTTGAAAATATTAAGAAAGTAATTTTTAAAGTCTGTATGGAGAAGCAGGCAAAATATACATATAAATACAAACATAAATGCATGTATATGTCTATCTATTTATCTATTTACATCATCTATCTATCTGCACTTTGCATAGAGCTTGAGGATAGCAAAAATTAAGAGTATTTAAAATCCAACAACATGGTTGGGGTTAAGGTTAAACCTAATCTGATATGAACATGCAAATGGTTATATAAGGAGACTGTTCAGTACTTATTTTAAAATCTTGGTGCTGGATAAATGTCTCAGTGATTGAGAGTGTGTAATGCTTTTTCAGACAATGCAAGTTTGGTCCTTAATATCCCTGCCAGGCAGATTATAGCTGTTTGTAATTTCAGCTCCAGGGGATCTGATACCTCTGACTTCCATGAACATTTAACTCATGTTCTCTTACTCCTACACAGATACACATACATACACAAATTATTTAATTTAATTTAATAAACAAAAATTAAATTGTTAAGTTTAAATTAAATTAAATTAAAAATTATGTGTACGTGTGTGTGTGTGTGTGTGTGTGTGTGTGTGTGTGTGTGTGTGTGTGTGTGTGCTGTGTTGTGTGAGCACTCAGGAGACTGAATCAGGAGGTCCACAATTTTAAGGCCAACCTGGGCTACATAGAAAAGTTCTCAAAACAAATCTTTTGTGGTTCTTTAGTATAAATATTCTCCACTTTGCAAATGTTCATAACATTTCAGGAGTTTTTTAAAGTTAACAGTGTGCCTTTCATGCAATCATAAAATCAACTCAAGCCAAATATTTTATGCAACTCGTTAATGAATACAGACATTTGTGTGGCATTCAGACCAGTTCAAGTGAGAATTTGAAAAACATCTGTGGAAATCAAGAATGCTTAAATGAATTAATTTGCTAGCTGAGGTGATATGGTAACATTTTATGTTTATTATCAGTGTTTTCACAAGGGAGAAATGAATTGCATTTTTACTAGCAAAATTCCTTTGTGTTGCTTTGGACAAGGACTCTTTATATTACTATCTGTTTTTTTACGCTCTCTAGAGAGTTGTGAAGCAGCCTAGATGATAGAAAGACAGTACACACCCACATAAAACCAGCCATTTCCAGAAGTCCACCAGACCATGCCCTAACCTCCATACACAGCAATCTCATTGGCTTGTTTCCAGCTCATATAAGTTTTACTTGGCAGAAAAGACAGTATGCACACAATAAGTTATATGGGCATTGTAAAAGAAGGTTGAAATACCTATCTGAGCTGATGTGTCCGGCACAGTGATGTGAGGACTTACATGGTAATCTAGTTCAGTGGAAACTAGAAAGCATCTCTTAGTCTGTTGAGCCATCATGGAGGAAGACACTGGAGAGACTGTAAGGTGTGAATAGTACCCAATCTCATCTGTATTTTGAGAAGCAAGGTGACCACAGAATACTGTATTTGTTATAAACTGATTCAACCAAAGAGTTCACAGTACTACTTCTTTCACTCTCATAAAAGAGTTTTAGAATATAAAAATACTCCCCATTTGTCCATTAACAGTAACATTTTCCAACCAAAGAGCAAATCCATTATTATTCCAAATGTCAGTCTAGCTGTTCAACATCTCGTAAGCCCGTGGCTCGATTACCGGCGGAGACTAGTGACAGTCAAAATGCTTACTCGCCTTGGCAGTGGCCTTTGTGTGTTGTTCTCACAGTGGACAAGGGTTCTTCTGGCCTGCTTTGTCCCAGCCTGCCTTTGCCAGAGACTGCACCACCCTTTTTTGATGATCCTTGGGGTTAACTATTGTGATCAGAGATCAAAGTGGATCATATTGTAATAAGGAAATCTAGTCTAAAATTTATCAGTTGCAAACTCTCTACTTTTTATTTTAAAGTTTCTAATTGGAAACTCACTTTCTAAGAGATTTAATTTTAAGTGTATGATTGTTTTGCCTAAATATATGTATATGCAGTACATGTGTGAAGTACCTCAGGGGCTAGAAGAGGGCATTATATCCCCTGGAACTGGAGTCATAGATGCTTATGAGTCACCTTGTGGGTGCTAGAAACTGACTTGGGGTCCTCTGCAAGAGTCAGCTTTTTATTCTCCTTTCTGGGTCTCTGTAGAAGTTCAGGCAGCAGAAAATGCAAAACAGACTTTTGGCATGATAGCTACATTCTCTGGACTTGAAGATGAATTTTTGCCTATTACTCATAACATGGCTTCAGAAGTCACTCAATACTTATTTTAGTTTCCCTAGCTGTAAAAGATTGAGAATAGTTAGACCATTCTCATGGAGCCAAAGTGAAAATAAAATAGATATAAAATGTGCCTAACATGGTAAGTATTATACATATTGCCTATTGTAAAAATGATCAGCTTTAGATTGAAAAAACCAAAAACTGAAGAAGTATTTTCATAAGTAGTAAACTTTCAGCTCTTCTCAGATGCACAAAAGTTTATGAATGTAGGCACACACATATATGTATGACAGGTATATACCAAATGTCAAGCACAGATGACCTCATCAGTGAAGGAGATTTCACAGAAGAACTGGCTTACAGGGAATCTCATGAGATGATAGCACGAACAGATGGGTCTGAGTTCACTTCCCAGAACCCCATAAAGCTCAATGTGGGAGTGTGCATTTGTAATTCCAGGTATACTACAGTGAGACAGAAGAATTCTGAGATTCTGGCTTAAGTGCCAGGTAGCCTGACTGGCACATCACAACATCATAAGCAATTCCTCTCCTTGACCAATCCATCAGAAAATGCCATTCTTTAGCAAGGGTCTAACTAATAAGTCCTTTGTGGGGATGGTTGTTGATAGTTGAAACTTCAAAAAAAAATTTTATATAACACTATTTTGCTTAAGTTTTTGTATGTGTGTGCATGTATAAATGCTGGGCCAAGTTCAACTTTAGGAGTTTGTACATTTTAGAACAAAAGTCTGTGAAATGTTCTATAGTGAAATATTTAAATTTGCAAACTGTTGAACCAGCTTTACCTGATCACACTATGCATTTTCCCCATAATATTGTGAGCTACTTGGAGATAGGAATATTTGTCATTTTTAGTTAGTCTGTGTTTCATACATTTGTGATGCCACCTGAAATATGGCAGTAATGATTTACATCTCTTAAACATTTATATAATAGCCAACCATAAGGTTGATCAATATTATAAAATATATTTAACATGGTATGGCTCTAGGCTTTTAAAAGACATTACAGTTTTTGATGATTGCAACACCTTGCAAAGGGGTTTATTACTGCCATCTCAAAGGACAGAACTAGCCTCAGAGATGTAAAAGATGATATAGAAAGTGGAGAGCCAAATTTAAATGACATCGTTCAGAATCTACCAAATCTAGTATCAGTCTTCATGAGTTCTGTCCTCAGCAAATGTTGGATGAATAAAAGGCATATTTTAGAATAGTTATAAATAATGTGCAAGTTTCTTGGTCTGCATATACTCTTAAGGGAATATTGAGACTTCTAACTTTGAGGAACTTTGACCATCCTCTGTTAGCACAGGATAAAACATCCTGGTGTTACAACCTATGGATGAATGTGTACCAGCAATTCTCAGATGGCTTGTATGTTCAACATTTCTCCAGTCCCCATCCTGGCACACTACTTTGATTCCTTATACCCACTAAGAGGACACTACTTCACTCAAAGCATCCACCTCCTTGATCAGAGCCTTGGCAATTTCTTATTCTGCAGAAGTCATTTTAAGTAAGATTTTCGATTTTAAGGTATAGTAGACTAAAGGTCATTTTCTGATTGGTTCTCCAATTATTATTATTATTATTATTAATTATTAATTGCCATCATTCTTATTTTAGAATATTCAGTCAGGTTTTCTGAGATTCATCCCAAAGCAAAACTATGAGAGAGCCCGTTTTTCAGGTTAAAAAAAACATTTTTATTTTTTTCTCCATTACTAAAAGCTTTTAATAGAAAAATTAAGATCAGTTCTCACCTAGCAGGAAGATATGGGTACTTTCTCTACTTAGACCATTGTAATCTAAAGTTATAGCTCTTATATTTAGGCAGCAACAGGAAATAGTCATATGTTTCCTGCCATAGTACTGAGTAGTTGGTTCACATGTGGGTCAATTAAAACCAAGATATAGAGATTGTTTCCCCATGGGAGATGAAGCTGTGTATTCATTTTGTATATATTTATTTATTTTTTAGAAGATAACTAATGTTTGCCTGTAGTAAGTTGAGAGGATGAAAACCATGGCATCCACTGGATTGATCTCTTGCCTGCCTCAGAAGGTCACCAACTCCTCTCCAAGGCCTGAACATTCCAAGCAGAGAAAGGTTGCTTTAGCCTTTGGCTGAAGATCACTTAGTTTTGGCAAGTGTAAGAAAAGGAGCTATTTTCTTCCAGGAAAGGGGTAGGTTTTGACAGTGAAGAGTACTGGGATTCCAGGAGTGGGGTTATGAATTGGTTGTTGGAGGGGTTTAAGACATAAGTCACCACTGAAGACAAGAAAGACCACTGTCCTTTACCAATCCATGTAAGCACAGATTGTTTATGATTGTTCTTTTTCTCTTCTGCCCCCAGATCCCTTCTTTCTCTGCCTGTTAAGCCACAGGGAGCTGACAAGGCAGTTCTCACAAGAGGGGCAAGCAGAGGGCCTATTACCCCGCAGACTACCTCCTAAGCATGCACATCCTCTGATGTGACATCCTTACTGTGAGGGAGACACACAAGGACCACACGGCAAAGGGAGGATTCCTGGCAATCCAGCTGCACTCCAGCTTTCTCTACATGCCTCAGTCTCCATTAAAGTTCTCAGCCACACTGCAAAGTATCCGCCTCCAGCTTGCCTCAGAATAAGCTCTTAAAATCTCCTCATCCCCCTTCTTACCAGATAACGTCTTTCTAATCTCTGTTTGAATGCTACCTTCTTCTTGAAGACAGTGCTTAACTTCTTCAAAAAGTTGTTCATTTGATCTTTAGGTGAACCACTTTTGATGTGTTTGGTAGTTATCACCTTCCTGCCATAGTCTACCTATGATTCATTTAAGTGATATTTCTATTAAATGAAACTTTTATGTAAGACAACAATTTCCCAGTTCTCAGACCAGAGGATCTTTGAGTTTTTAAGTATCTTAGGGAAGATTTAAACATGTCCTGCTGAATTCCCCTGTCCATAACTATTTATAACTGTATGACAGTCTGAGAAGAGAATGCATCAGGTACACTGTTTCAGTGATTCAGATGAAAGAGAATCTTATATATAAGATTGGCAACCTGTCCCACTCATTACCTCACCAATTGCCCAGAACCAGGACTGGCTTGACTGGCCTGGCAGATCCTCCACCCAGCTCCTCTCCTCTCTGTTTTTCTTCCTGAAGCCTTTCCCTGGGAAAAGGAAGGGGAAATCCTCTAACTCAGAACTCAAATATGTGTTATATATGGTTCATACATATATACATACATACATACAAAAGAATATGCAATGTATACAAAGAGGGACTCCATCCTTTGCTGTGCCTCATGTTCTTGGAGCAAAAGGGGACTGCTAACAAAAGAGAAAAAGAGATGTCAGTAAGTGCCAAGTATCAATAATTGGATAACAATTAGATATTTACTTAATTCATATAGTTTTACTTTACTCTTTGCAAGTTTTAAGCCAGAAGTATGGTGCTACATCCTTTGAGGGAAAGGAATTTTCAGATGAAAATGATCATATCCAATACATTTGTCTGCCTTTATTTTTCCCCAAATCAACTACTTTTTGCTTATTCCCTATATCAGTTATTGCCATTAGCAATGGCTTTCTCCAGAAGCAGAGGCTACTCCTGGTCTCCTCGGCTTTACTCCCACACTTGCAGTTTTTCCCATTTGTCAAACCTACCTCTTACTAGTCTGTATATTTCCACCAGTTTGCAGTTTGAGCCCAATCCTACAGCATATTGGAAGTCTACAGAGGAAGAAAAAAAAAGAGTCAGGAAACTGAAAGCTGAAGAGGTCAAGTTGTTAGCAAAAGATCCCAGGTTCTCAGGTAAGCGGGGACAAAGAGAAGGATATTGTCATTTCGTGTCAGACATCCTTTAACACATTGACCTTCAAATCTAGACTTGCATTAGACTGTCTGTGGATTGTCTGACTGCTTCCACCTGCCAGCCGCAGACTCCAATCCTTACTTTGTCCAGGCCAGGAACGAACACCTCTATTCTGCGTACCAAAAGCAAATGACAGGCAACAAGCCATCTGGCAGATAAACTATGATGGGGTGAGAAGGAATGATTTCTTTTACATAGATTGTTCCAAGGAATGCAGCTGGTGTGGTTAGGTGGAGCAACACCCTTTTCCAGAATTTGAGTCCTTCAAGTATGGTAGTTTGTGGTTTGGGTTGTATAAGATGACTCACATGAAACAAAGGCTGGGGTTGTCCAATGTGATGGCAGGCTTGCTGATCTAACTTAGGATAATACACAAACACATACAGCAAGCAATAATCACAGGGAGACCATGTCTTAAAGAGTCAGAGGGTGAATGTCAAGGCCAGTCTGGCTAGTTATTCTCAAAGTACCACATGCAGGGGAACTTTCATGAAGAAACAGATTCACAAACACTGTGCTACCTCTGTCACACTCATGCCAGATATTGTTGTCCTTTCTAAAATTTCTCATATTTGCATTTGTCAAACCAGAGGGCAAGAGGAAGCTGTAATTAAAAAGTAAAGATGTTTCTATGTTTAAAAAAATTATATAAGACAAACATGTTCTACTGATGTGAAATTATGCTGTACGTGTCAAGCATGAAGGGAATTTATCTAGATGGCCTATTCTTGTTAAATTTGCCACTAAAAATAAAAATCTCACTGGGGACGTTGACACGTGGCTGCTATCCTAGAACACAGAAGTCCAAAGCAGGAAGATCACAAATTCAAGGTCTATTTAGCCTATGCAGCAAAGCTCTATATCAAAGTAAAAAATAATAAACAAATTAAAAATTTCTTTCTAGAAAGGAAGAGACATTTAAACACCTGTTAAGGTGTATCTGTATGTATATGTATGTGTATATACATACATACATGAGATGAGGGTGGGAGGGAGGAAGAGAGGGAAAGAAGGAGGGAGAGAGGGAGAGAAAGAGAGAGAGAGAGAGAGAGAGAGAGAGAGAGAGAGAGAGAGAGAGAGGTGAAAGACAATAGAAAAGCAGGATGCGAGAATATGTGAGAATAATGTGTCTGTGACACTTGGTACCTCCTTGATTGCTAGGGGTGATTTGATTTGCTTGCTGTAGTGGGCTAGGTGTGTGTCCACTTCTTCAGTCTGCTCCATGTGTCTCCTTTCCAAAGCCCTGTGTTTGATGGGAGGGGATGACGTTTTTGCAGAAAGGAGGACCATTCTTTAGTCAAGGGTATGCAAGGGGCTGTGCTCTCTGAAAGAACTAAACAGGCCTTCAAGAGCTAATACATGCGAAGGAAGCCCAGATACTCTGTACTGTGTTCACAAGTCTTCGTTATCTGTAGTTTCCATGGTTTTAGTCACTCACAGTCAATCAGGGTTTGAAAATTTGACTCAGAAATTTCTAGAAAGAAAAAATACATGCATTTTAAATGATGTTTATTATAGCATCATGCTATAGTTCTGTTTATTATTAGCTTTATTGTCAATATGCCCATTTTAAGCTTTATTATAGGTATGTGTATACAGGAGAAAAGAGTGTATGTGTGATTTGGTACTACCTAGGGTATCAGGCATCAGCCAACTATCCCAGGGCAGATTACTCTATTTCCTTGTCCCCTCAAGAGGCAGAAGGATTTCCCTATGGTCAACTGCTTCTTTTTAAGGTGTTAGGAATTGGATTTGTCCAAGTGTTTTTGTGTAAAATCTTCTAGAATTGAATTAGATGATTTCTGTCTCTCCATCCTAGACTTTTTGGTTATGGTATTTATACAGTCATGTATTGTTGATGTTGCCTAAGCTTTGGGCCCTGCCGGTTCCCCTGGGCAGGGAATGTGATGGTGAGAAGGCATGGAGAGCAATGACTCAGTCTCCAGGGACTAATTGAAACAAGTTCAATTTTTTTGAGGAAGGGGTAAGCCTTTATATAGTCTCCATTCAGCCAGGGGGAAGGGCTTTGCTTTGCTGGCATCTGGTGCTGTGGTGTGGGGTCTCTCGCTTGTCCAGATCATATTGCATCAGGACCCTGCCTCTGTTGCCAAGGTCCCCAGACAGAACCCAGGTTGGCTTATGAGGAAGTGCCCAGTAAGGCGGGGGGGGGCTTCATGATTAGGAACGCATGTTTTAAGCCACCAGTTATAACCAGTTTGAACTGACTGAGGCCAGGCTAGCTCCCAGACCCTTAGAAGACTCCAGGGCCTATAATCTCACAATGTGTTGATTACATATAAAATATAATAGTTGAACTTGATAGCATCTGTCATTACACTAATCTCTAATATGCTTTACTCTTTGTCCATAAGTTAAGTGTGATTGTTGTGACTCTTCATTTGAAGAAATAGAAAGTGAAATGATTTATAGGCATGGTTACCTCTTCTAATTTGTAATTCAGTCATCAGTTTTTGTATAGAATTAAGGAAGTAATTTTTAAAAGATTTGGAAGTCCTGTTATGGTAATTTGTGAAATGAAAAATATTCATGGTCTAATAAAAACTCTGAGACCTTTCAGACCAACCAAAATTTTTTTCATTTTGGCAGTTTAATATATACAGGTTCTTCCAAATATGAACTTTCAAATCAACTTTTAAAGCTTGGATAGGATTAGCAGACCAACAGCTATCAAGTTAGCCACAAGGTGTGTGTGTGTGTGTGTGTGTGTGTGTGTGTGTGTGTGTACCATAAGAAGAGTGTCCAGACTAATTGTTGTTTAAAACTTCAGAAGAAAGTAGAAGTTTACATTTTACCAAAAGCAAGTACCAGTTACATAATTATTTCTATAAAGAGAATATTGCAGTTAATCCCCACACTTAGGTGCTATATTATGGAATACATTGAAAATCTATATAAGCAAGGTTCAAAAGAAGGTCATGGCAAGAAAATGTTGGTAATTAAAAAAAAGAAAATGTTGGTAATTAAAATAATGTCTTGCAGGAAAAATAATGCCTAAACTGTCAGTGCTACCAACTATTTCTAAAGAGAGCTACAATAAAGGCTAATATATAAACATCAATCTATGTAAAAAATAACTATGTAAAGAAGTTATAAATAGTTCCCTTAAGTAGCCATTACCCTTTTAAAACCCAGATGAATTCTATTTTTGCAATAGCAAAATCGCAGAAATGTCTTAGAGTTCAAGACAGAGTTCAATTCTTATAGGTACCAGTGGATAAGAAATAAGAGTTGCTTTCCTGGGGACCATTCCAAGATGAACCAAATTAGTAGTTGGTTCCCTGCCTCTCCACCAAGAAAATTGCTCTCCTGCTAGGCCAGGTAAACTTGCAAGGGTACAGCCATGAAGCAGAAAGCCCAGAATTCCTTCCCAGGCACTTCCATTCCTCTTTCTCTGCACTGTCATGAGAAGGTTCCATGAAGAACCTGCTACTGAGGTTTGTGCCATTTTTTCCTTTATATGAATATACCTCGTGTGTGTGTGTGTGTGTGTGTGTGTGTGTGTGTGTGTGTGTGTGTGAAGATTTCTAGCAGTGCTTGTTTAATTGCTGGGGGTTTGTTTGCTTGCTTGCTTTCATTTTTGTTTACTGAGACACAGCCTTGCTAAGTAGCTCAAGGTTGCTTTGAACTCAACTTCCACCCCTGCCCTACTTCACCGCAGCTGTAGAGTGCTGGGACATAGACTTGAGACACACAGGCTCATGGTAGGAAAGTGAAGATTTTTCCTCTGTGGGTACCAGTTAAATCTTCACCAAGTGGCTTTGTTGTCTACTCATTTCTTTGGGGGGATCCCTGAGGCAAGTTTTCTCTGCATTATGAAAATTTTGGTTTTGTTTGTCTTGACCATTCCCTCACCTGAAATGCTTGTCATGGAAGGACCCCAAGACTCTCTGCTTTTCCACAGAGGACATAAAAGATTAGTAAGAGTCCACAAAATAACAGATTCATAAAATTAAATTCACTATTTGTGAGATATCTGAAGGAATGGATCTTAACTTTCCAGGGAATTGAGTTAGAATTAAATCAAAATGCATAATTCGCCCCATGTGGTCATTTATAATACTAATCTGATTCATGCTTCAGTTTTGGAGTTCATGTTTTCATACTTATTTCATTTCACATATGGTTTAAACACAAAAGTGCATAAATGTATGTTCAGAAACAGGTCCCTGTGTATGTTTATATAAACAACCATTGTTCTGTGTTTCTGGATTATTTCCCTGTGTAAAAAGTTTTTCTCTCTGTGTATTATATATATATATATATCATAACATACTCCCATTTTCATATAAAATGTAGCCTGATGTGCCCATTATATAAATTACATATGACTGTGACTATGCTAAATATGTTTTACACTCCACAGTACAACAATAACAGCACTTTGTAGAGAAAATTCTTACTTTTTTCTTCTTTCCTTCCTTCCTTTCTTTTTTCCTTTTACACTGATTTATTACTAGCATGAGAAGGTACACATGTGAGACACACATGCCAGGCACATGTTGGGAGGTCAGAGGAAAGTTTGCAAAATCAACCTCTCTTTTCACCTTGTAGATTCTGGGGATCACACTCAGTTTATCAGGCTTGGGGCAGAAAGCCATCTTCCCAGTCTCTCTAGTGAGGCACACACACAGGCATACATGCAGGTAAAACTCTCTCACACACAAAATAAATCTGAAAATTTAATAAGGCAGAGATCAATAAAAAAGAAATTGGGTGTTGAACTTCAGCCTTTACATGTACATGCACACTTGTGAACCTACACACATGAACATACAAATGTACATACATCATACACACAAACAGATTGAAACATACTGGAGAACACATTGGAAAGTGTAAGAGAAAACTGGAGTTGGTAGAATCAGCAAAAAATACCACAGAAGCTCCAGCTTTAGTCTTACAGTTTCTCAGTAACAAAAACCCGGTGTCAGTATCAGATCCTGTCAACAGTCTAGGTATGTTCAATCTGACTGGAGGAAGCAGGCACGTTAGAAGTGAAGGCTACCAGAGAAAAATCGCAGCCTCAGAAGCTATAATTGGAAAAATATGATGTTCTGAAGAAATCCAATAGAATAATCATAGCTTCAGAGTAATATTTAAGTTGGAAAGAATCAATCTCAATAAAAGTAATTATCAGTTACATTACAGATAAAAATAGAAAAAAGATGAAATGTGCTGTATAGAAAATTGATCAAAGAGTCAAATTGGCTTAATGGAATAAAGCCCAGAAAGAAATTTATTTTTTTTAAAGCCTACAGCCTGTATTTTCCAAAGGAATTTTTATTGATGAATCTGGTTTATTCCCTTTCAATTGCAACCAAATAAGTGCACACAGTTTAAGGATTTGATTGTCTTCAGGAGGAGGAGAGAAGCTTCACTCTGGTCATGAAGTCTTTCCTAACCTCCCCCCTCTTTATGATCAGCATGCCCCACATCTAACCACAGCACGATTTTTTTTTCATAATTTTGGCCTCTTTTTTAGAGACGTGACTTCACCTGCTTCCCGAAGTCACCCCGCTTCCTGTCCTCACACCATTTTCTCTGAGTCCTTCCTATGCTTATGGATGAGAGGTTTTGGGGGTTGCCACATTTCTCATAGAAAGTCAATAATGTCAGCCTTGCAGACCTGAGCGCTGTTGACAAGGTGAACCAGAAAACACAATGTTTAACCAGGGTCAAAATTTTCTGAGACATAAGGTGTTGTTGCAACAAAGTGCTCTATGAAACCCTCGGCTCGTTCGTACATAAAAGCCCTGCCCCACTTTTCCCTTTTTCTCTTGCCATGCCCGAGCTGCTCAACCATGAATCAGCTAATCTTTTCTCTGAAGTATTTCTGCCTTTGTCCCACTTTCCAGTGACTCAAAGTCTCTTTTCCCTGTGGGACAATCACGTCATCAGTTTGCTCTGATCCTCTCTCCTCCTTTCTGTCCCCATTATGAGTCAGCCGCCACCTTTATGACATTTGCACAATTCAGATATTCAGTACTGTGTGTGCGTGAGTGCTCAGTCTTCTCTGGGAGCTTCCTGTCCTGTGCCTTTGACACTTCTCTCCGTCTTTCTTGCTGTCTCACTCTCACTAAACTCTTAGCTTCATCTGGGACAATTCCAGGAGGACTCAGCTACCGGCTCCAGTGGCAAAGTCTCTCCCCAGTTCTGTCTGTTCCATGCTGGCACTGTGCCTTTCGGTGGTGATCATGCCTAATAGCTTTGAGCCCTGGTAAATAAATATTCCATTGTGTTCTCAAATTCCAGACTTTATGTTCTTGTCCTTAAAAAAACCAAAAAACTTGTTGGCTGTTTAAAAATATAATGTAGGGGATTGAACCACGAAGCTCGAGTTTCTGTTTTGACATCTTCTTTGGTACTTCTCGTTCACTAAAACTAGATTGTCAGTCTTTTGGATTCCTACCTGTGACTGTAGCCTGGGGCTTCTCATTGCCCTTCCTGCCTGCAGAGACTCCTAATGCCTATTAGCTCCTTGTCTGGCTTGACCTCTGAGTACAGCCTTCTGCAGATGGTTTAGAGACAATGTCTTCTGTCTACTGCAGCTCCTCCAGCCTTCCATCTCAGATTGAACCTCCTATTCCTAAAAATTTGACTCAGTTTCTCCCACATTTTGTTTAGAGAGATTACAGTTGACATTATATTTCTTTTTATTCTTCCACAGTACTACTCTCTTGTAACATCTCAAATCTAGGAAGTATTTTTTTTTTAATCTCCAGTTCTTAAGAAAAGCTTTTATGGGGCTGCAGAATCCCAGCGCTCTCTGGGGCAGGGGCAGGTGGACTCTGTCCCTGACCACTTCCAAGGCTCCTGCTGAGGGAAACCCTGCCACGACCTCGAACTGAGCGAACCAACTGTAGGGGTCTCTGAGGGGCGGATTCGGACCCCGCCCAGAGGTCAGGAGGGGGCTAGAGGCCTCAGTGCCTATATCCCAGCCTGGGAGGGAGAGTTGAGCTCCCATTGTTTGTGGTTCCACTTCTGGGACGCAGCGCTGGCTGCAGAATCCCAGCGCTCTCTGGGGCAGGGGCAGGTGGACGCTGTCCCTGACCACTTCCACGGCTCCTGCTGAGGGAAACCCCGCCACGACCTCGAATTGAGCGAACCAACTGTAGAGGTCTCTGAAAGACAGAATCAGACCCTGACCAGAAAGGTGACAGGAGGCATACAAACCTGAGTGTCACAACTGACCAGGACCCATCTAATCGTGAACCACTGAAGCCATGGGCAAACGTCAGTGCAAAAAATTACATAATACTACAAAGGACAACATGGTAACTCCAGAAGAGAGTGGCGATTCTACAAATACAAGGCCTAAACTGAGTAATGAAGAGGAAACAGAAGGAAACAACACCAAAAATTCCTTTTTGATGT
>PVIH01009556.1:0-81520 GCA_004025045.1 Sigmodon hispidus
CCTAGTGCATGGATGGTGGGAGATGTCTGGTGCTCCGCCTGCCTAGTGCATGGATGGCGGGAGATGTCTGGTGCTCCGCCTGCCTAGTGCATGGATGGCAGGAGATGTCTGGTGCTCCGCCTGCCTAGTGCATGGATGACAGGAGATGTCTGGTGCTTCGCCCATCTACTGCATGGATGGCGGGAGATGTCCAGTGCTCCGCCTGCCTAGTGCATGGATGGCAGGAGATGTCCGGTGCTCTGCTTGTGTAGCGTCCATTTTGACTTTTTCTGATGATAAAAGCTACGTGTGCTCCCCCATTCTTAAGCCATGTCATTGGGTAGTCCTATTTCTCCTTAACTCCATAGATAGGCTAATCCAGACCTGGACAGCTGGAGCACCCAGACCCTTAGGCCTCAGTGGTTGATAACCTGCCTCAGTTTACTGACTCGAACTCATAATTCACAGGCAACTGTTGGACAGGGTAACAACAGTAATTAACATAATAATTTGGCATGCTCTGAACTTATAAAATCATCCTCATGATATGAGGCTATGGAGACAATCTAGGAGTTGGTGAGAGGCTCAAAGAGATGGTGAGATTCCGGTCTCCAATGACATAATTCAAGCCAGTGTGGCTACAGCTGGGCCGCTTCTCCTGAACCCTTGGTGTATAAGACCCAAAGGAAAGTAGCTGTACTGCTGCGGCCAGTTTGATTTGAGCACCTGCCTCTTGAAATCAGAGTGTTGACTAGTACATAATTCTCTGTAAGCATGCAAGACAAATTGGTAGAGATATATGCCATGCTCACAGCCCTAGCAGAGAGGCTAGCCAGTAGATGGCTGCATCTTAGATCACGTGGTTGGTGGATAAAAGTCACCATATGGACGTGCTAATTCATTGGCTGAAAAGGATGTGTGCATTTTCTTTGACATTAAAAATGACCATTGTCTATCAGATCATCTTTTTTGAAATACGGCTTGAGAAACTTGCCCGGACCTCAGGAGCAAGGTTCCCAGCGACGGGGAAAGTGTGAAAGATCCATTAAGATAGTTCAGCAGTTAAGAGCCCTGACTGCTCTTCCCTAGGACTTGGGTTCAATTCTCACACCTGTCCGTAACTCCAAGATCTGACACCCTCACACATACATACATGCAGACAAAACAACAATGCACAAAAAATAAAAATAAATATTTTTTAAAAGGAAACCCCATCAAGCTTTCAAAGCAATAGACATCTTGTCAGTATGTCAGTAGAGAGCGCCCTCTGGTGGAGAGGACAGCATGGCGCAGAGCCAGGAGAAAAGCAAACCTAAAGGAAGGGCTGGATCTATGGCTGTTTCTGGCTCTGTGTACTCAATCCTGAGGGTTTTTACTTCTACATCAAGTCTACATGCTCCCTTAGGACAACTGATTTTCATCTCTGAACAAGGTTCCATGGTCTCTGGCCTTGTGTCCTGGCTGGTGATGCTGCTATGACCCTCCTGAGGCTGCTGTCACTAATGTATGTCATCAATGGCAGTTTTGGAGGCAAAGGATAGAAATATCTACCAAAGAAGTCTAAATAAAAAGGCAATGCAATTTGTCTCTGTAATTGTGGTATGGGCAACAAGTTAGGCTCAGTCTAGTGTAGACTTGGATGCCAACTTTGTTGTTCTCTGAGCGTCTCCTCTGTTGGCTTGGTGTAAGATGGTGTAGCAGCCTCAGGGCTCACACACCCTTAGGGAAAGGAGTGTCCTCTCCTCAAGTCCTCTGAAGAATTTCATGTTACTGGTTCTATAGGGACATATGTTGGTCTTGAGTAAGTCTCTACAGCCAGGGTAAGGTGATGTAGGGATTGGTTTTTGCCTAATCACACCCCTGTCCTCTGAGACCTTCCTACAGCATCTGGGTGGAGGGGAGAGGAACCAGTTACTAATCTTTAGAATATAGGTTGGACAGCTGGAAGAGAGATCTCATATCAGACAGCTTAAGCAAGAGAAGTTTCTCCACCACCTGCTGGCGGGTGGGGACTGGCGGGCAGCCTGCAAGTCCAGGGTTTGCCAGTTTGTTGTTTCACTGTTCTAGATATTGTTTATGTGTGTGGGTTAAGACATTTCCCCAACATCTCTACTGCCCACTTGGTAGAGCAGAGGAAAGGATTACCCTTTCTGGTTAAAGGAATTGGCTCTTTTTGTTTCAGATCCACTGTCCAGTGACTTGGCCAGACATAGCTTCTGGGAGATGTGCAGGTACACCCTGATATTATCTCATTAAACCCAGAAAAGATGAAGGCAATTTAGAAGGAACTAACAACCTCAGCTTGTCTATTCTTTAGGCCAGCCAAATATCTATGTGTGCTGTTCTTCTCATATACATCCCATCCCGGGGAGAGACAGTCCTGAAATTCCATGCAGGGATCACATCTAGCTCCAAGCCTAACTGCTGGGAGAAAGCTTGCCTGGCCCTTCCGGGCTGCATGTGTTCTGGTGTGATACAGTTATGGCTTCATTCATTAAGCAAACCAGCGTCAGTAAACACAGGATATGAGGATTGGGAGCTGTCAGACCTTGGTGGGATAAATTTATAGATCTCCAGGGAACAGAGCAGATTCTTTGGTGATGATTTCCTCTCTCTGAGACCTAACTTCATTGGTCCTGTGGTTTCCTCTTCGCCCCATCTTCCATCTGAAATGGACATTGAACTGAGCTCACTTAGCATCACACACCTTTGTATCCTTCTTCCTATTAGTAAAGCCATAGTGACAGTGGGGTGGGATGCTTGAGTGGACAGAAACAGGCTCTTCTTGGAGAAGCTCACAATATCTTGTTCGCATGCGTCCTTTAGAAGCTCAGCTGCCTTTCTACCCATTTACTTCAGGGTTTTGCATGGGCAAGCAATAAAATTAAGCCAGAAAACCATGTCTTCTTATTGATCAGACTGGATATTCCATATATTCTATATAAGACATCCATAACCTGACATCAGTGTGAATGTTCATCTTGGTTTGGAAGGAACAGCTCTGGACTGGGCTTGGCCATTCAGCTGCCCTCACAGTCAGGCTCAGAGACCCTTAATCAATGAGACTGTAGAAAGGCACCTCCATACTTGACATGCTAACCAGGCTTCTTAGAAACTTCTTCTGTGTCTCCCCAGTCTGTGGTACGTGTTGTACTTGCTGTCTCCCACCTCTGCCTGTTCTTCCAACACATGGACAGGCATGTGTTGTGTTGTGTTGTGTTGTAGACAGACAAGAGGCATTTGGCACATGCTAAGTGAAGTGTCCAATTATCTCCATTATTCTAACAGTGACTTTTTAAGCATTTAGGGACTAGTATACCATGTAATGTGGCATGGTTCAACAGGAACTTCTAGCTGTCCAGCCTGCCTCATGCATGTATTTAGAAACTTTTTTAAAAAGGTTTTTGACTTAGTTAGAATTCCTGTTGCTATGATAAAACACCATGAACAAAATCAGCTTGGGTAAGAAAAGGCCTTTTCAGCTTATAATTCCCCACTCAGTCTATCATTGGGGACATCAGGGTAGAAACTGACACAGGACAGGAAGCTGGAGGGAGGAGCTGATGCCGGGCTGTGGAGGAATGCTGTTTCCTGGCCTGCTCCTCCTGGCTTGCTCTGTCTGCTTTCATAGAGAGTCCAGGACCACCTGCCCAGAGGTGACACTACGTACAATGGGCTGAGTCTTACCACATTAATCATCAACCAAGAAAATGCACCACAGACTTGCCCACGCGCCAGTCTGGTAGGGACATATTCTCCATTGGGGTTCTCTCTTCTCAAAGACTCTGTGTCAAATTGACATAAAAAGTACAAGCTTTGTACCTCTTCTGGGTATAAACTCTGCATTTATTAGTATATTGGCTTTCCTTCTGGAAGACAGGCCCTGTCCCAAATAGTGGTTGACATGGGGTAGAAGTCAACGTGTCTTTCATGTTGCTACAAACAGTGTAGCCTGACAGGCCACCACACCACTGGGACACTGGCTCTGACATCTTTAGGGTCCTGTCTTCATTGGAATGGTATAAAGGAGCTTCACATTGTGACTTCATTTCCAGGCAGAGAAGGAATGGAGCACATTGCTTCTGAAGAGCATGAGCAAGAAACTACACACACTGTTTCTGTTCACCTCTTGAGGGCCAGAACACACCCCACAGCGTGCTTCATCGTACCTGGGAAATGTAGTCAGTGTACATTTGGTGCTCTAGAGCAGATGGGGAGAGAGTAGACTAGGGCTGTTTCCAGCATCTGTCTTTGGGGTGATCCTTAAATGAAATGGGGGGAATGTGGGGAGCTGGAAGCCATACCATCAGAATCTGCTCTTTATGTATCCTGGACCCTTCTGTTTCCTTCCATTGCTGTGGTCCAATGATCCATTTGTGCAGCTGACATCATTCTCTCTGAACTCCTCATGATGCAGGCCTTGGGGCAAAGACACCTATCAATCAGTCCAGTGTGAACTTCTGGCTCACAGTCTGGGACTCAAAAAAGTGTAGAGCTGAGCTAAGGAATAGGTGTTCTTGGATAAATTCATTCATCCACCCATCTGCCCATCACCTACTATGTGGATATACTGCCAAGGCTTATATCTCCTCCTCCACCATCAACACAGTGGTGCATTCCGACTCAGCACCCCAGTCTCAGTCATCAAAGATGCTGCACATCGACTGCCCTCCAGCTCAAGAGCTCTTCTCCCCTGCCTCAGGCTTGTGAAATAGGGTCAGGAAGATTTTAGTATGCAAGCTGTGTAGAATTCAAGATTTTTAGATCACATTTTTAGGTCAGGGTTGCCAAGAGGAAAGAAACTGAACCCCTCACTGTTGTAATATCTCTTCCTATTCCTGTCACATCAAAAGCAGGAAAGATGCCTGCCCTTCTTTCTCCTCTGCCACTGGATCTCAGGCCTGTGCAGACTTCACACAGCAGTGATTGCATGCTTTCATTTCCTCTCCCCCCTTCTCTCCTTCCTCCCCTCCCTCCCTCCTTCTTCCCCCATCTCTCTCTCTCTTTGTAGCTGCAATGGGGTTCTCAGAGAGGCATTCTTTCCGAGGAGCTGTGGTGCTCAGGGTTCATTGTTAAGTGGACAGAGCTAGGACCACCTCCTAGCTCTGATGGGCCTCTGGTAAGGCCTGAGAGGGATTATCTCGATTAACTTAATTGATGTGAGAAGAGATCAATCTTAATTATAGATGGGACCACTCCTTGGGCAGGGCACCAGGATTGGAGAAAGTGAGCCGAGCTCTGTGAGCTCTGCTTCCAGCCTATGAACACAATGTGCCCAGCTGCTTTGACTTCCTGCCACAGTGGACTATGTCCTAGAGCTTGAGATAGAACATTTCTCTCTCAAGCTGCTTTTATCAGGGTATTTTATCACAGCAACAGGAAAAGAAACTAAGATAGGAATCCAGTGCTGCCTCCCAAGGCAGTGACAGGGTGGGATGTCAGAGCATTGCATCACCTGGCTCCTGTCCTGCAGAGCCCGGATGGCTCTGTAATGTCAGCTTCCCATGGTGCTTTCTGTGCTCTCCCCACACACTGCCCCTTAGCTTAGCCAGAATTAATTGTGTGACAACAAGGCAATATGCACCATATTAAAAATCAAACAAAGCCGGGTGGCGGTGGAGCACACCTTTGATCCCAGTACTCAGCACTCAGTAGCCAGAGGCAGGCAGCTCTCAGAGTTCGAGGCCAGCCTAGTCTACAGAGAGAGAGTTCCAGAACAGTCAGGGCTATTGCTCAGAGAAATCCTGTCTCTAAAAAAACAAACAAACAAAAAAAATCAAATATAGGGAATAAAACCAACTAAACTAAAAACAGCTTTCTTGATGCCTATCTTTCTTTCCAGTGAAATCCATCTTCTCCCTCTGTGGCCAAGCTTTCATTGACTAGGTTCATACCAAGTCAGTGTCTCCTCTCCTAACTATTCCTCTACCCATTCCAGGAGGGTCTGCCTCCAGCCCTTCTCTGAAAAATAAGTTCTAGTGCCCTGGGTCACCTCAGTGGACCTGTATTTTCCCATCGCGTCTAGTTCTCAGTCTTTGCCTCTTGGTTTTTCATCACTGGGCCCTAAACCCTACTCCGACTCATCTTTTTCTCTGAAGATCTTAACCCTGAGACATTGGAGGTCACTTTTGTGTCTCTGATACTCAGGCCTCTTAAGAAACTCCTGTTTCTCACTGAGTAGCACCAACGTCTCAGTGTGCTCACAATGGGCTTCTGAGATTATCTTGTGACTGCTACCCTCAGCAAATGACACTTGGCCCATATGGTTATCAAGCCAGACACACCTCTCCTTACAGTGTTTTACAAAGGCCCACTCCCAGCAATCCTAGCATGTGCCTCCAGATTCCAGCACAGAAGGGCTTGGTAAATCTGATCAACTGAGAGAGGGCAGCAAGAACATTGCACAGAAGAACACTTTCACAACTCCGCCTCCCCATGGCCCAGGACATAGGGAGATAATTACCATTGCTGATGGGATGAAGAAACTAACTCCAAGAGAGATGAGTAGTCTTGCCTGGGTGTGAGATCACAGGGTAAATAAATACGTTGGAAGTTGGGACATTGAAAGTTTCTATCCCAGGCTCTCACTGGTCACAGCTGTAGCCAGGGTAGCCTGCTTGCCAAGTCTTGGGACCAGTGAGCAAAGAGGCCAAGAGCAAGGTGATGTTCAGAGGTCCTCGTGGCATGGTCCAACCAGAGCATTGCCTGTCTTTATCTAGTGTGGCAGACATCTATTGACATCCAAGGTTCTTGTCAGGATGCCCTGGTACCTAGGAGCCCAGGGTCTGGCCCTCAACACAGCCACATATAATCTTATCTCTTCTCAGGCTTCAAAGAGAGATGATCTCTGGGGAGGACAGCCACCAGCTAGTGTCCCTATCACAGAGGTCTTGTCTAGGCTCTTTGGGCAGACCCCTCAGGCAGGCTGAGGGTGGTGGGGAATCGGGAACCTGAAACTCCTACCTGTCGTGGCGTTCATCTCTTCCAGGCTGACTGTCTTCTCGAACTAGAGAGGATGTGCTGAGGCCCTGGTGGAAAGGGGTGACTAGGAAAATCTGGGTCTTTCTGAGAAGATAGAGACCCCCTCAATTTTGGAAGGCACAAAGATGGTGTTGGTTCCCCATAACTGTTTGGAAGGTGTATAGACAATTCCAGGCAAATTGGGGTCCCCAGGGCTGCTGTCAACAAAGAAGGGTGACATTGGGCCTCAGGAGAAGCCCAGGCTTTTCTTACCATGTGGCCTTGGGTACCAGGGTGCCTGGAATTCCTTGCAGATGGACTGGGTCTGGCCAGATCTGGGTGGGGAGGCTTCTTGTCCTTCGTGTATGGGGCTCCTAGGTCTCCCAGGGGAACAGACATTCCCATAGTCAGTAGAGTTTTTAGGAAGGACCAAGAAAGGAAATATCAAGGCTTCAGATTATAGGAGAAGAATTCAGGCTCCAGTGAGGTCTGTCCCCTCTGGTAGTCACTGTGCCTGTCAGCTCTTAGCATCCCTGAAGCAGGCTGGGAAAATAAGGCCTCAGTTGGACTGGGTCAGAGGGCAAGGGTGAAACTGTCCTGGAAGTGGATGAAGTGACAGGATATTAAGAATATGGACCTTGAAGGACATGGCTGAGTATGTGACTTTGGGAATGAAGACTGTGAAGTTGGGGTCCTGGAGCCTGGGCGGGTGCTCTGAGGGATCATGAATCCGAAAGGCCCAGAGTCAAGCTTGGGTTTCTCCCTGAAGTGAGTGTAGAGCTGAGAAGATAGCACTATTGCATCCAAGCCTGATGAATCCCTAACCAATCCCTATAGAACTACAAGGCCTCAAGAGAGCAGCATCTGGAGGAAAGGTCTCTAGAGCAGGGTCTGAGGCCCAGTGTGGAAGGTAGGGCTGGACGAAAAAGGACATGGGGGCAGGTCCTTAAGGAAAGGGGCTGCAGATTATGGTGCCACAGGGAAGAATTGAGGGGTAAAGCTCTAAGGGAGTGAACTTGGGACCTGGAGGACTGTGAGCAGCTAGCCATGCTAGGTGGAGCACAGCGAGACCCTTTGGGGGTGGGAGACTGGAACTCACCGGCCAGCTGGGTCAAGAGCGCTGCAAAGATGGATGATCCCATCTTTGGGGAACCGGCCTTGAGGAGGGGTCGGGAAGGGGGGCTGGGCGCTCTTGGGGGCGGAGCCTAGAGGAGAGGGCGTGGGGCGGGGCCGAGACGCTAAGGCAGTGGAGAGGCGGGGTGCACCCAGGTGAGAGAGCCTCCCCGCGCCCGCCCCAGCGCCCCTGCACTCGTACTGGTGCCAGCCTCCTTGTCTGCCTTGGCAGTGCGGGCTCCGCGGCCGGCTGCACCTCGGCGGGCCAGACGCGGTGAGCCTCCGGCTCCATCTTGGTGCCGGGCACCTGTGGCGGCAGCAGGAGCAGCGCTTCGGTCGGCCTGCGCTGCCCCGGAGGTGGCGGCTGGGTGAGAGGCTAGCCTGGTAGGTGCTAGGGTGGGGTGGGCGGCGCCGCCCCTTCTTGCAACCCTGAACCCACTCCCCACCGCTGCCTGCGCCGCATTCCTCCGCACCGTCTCCTCCTCTTGCCCTCTCTTGTCCTTTTTACCTCGTGTCTCCTCTGCACAGCCTCCGAGTTTTTTGTTTGCTTGTTTGTTTGTTTGTTTGTTTGTTTGTTTGTTTTTTCTGCTCCGGACCTGTGTCCATTGGCCTCCACCCTGCCTCCCTTTGCTTCTTCCCTCCCGGTTTCCTGCTCTCTTTCATCTGCACCCTCCACCATGTCCTCTGTTGCTAACACCCCGTCCTCCTCTGCTAGGAAGCATCCCTATCCAGCAAGCTCCCTGCCCGGGGTCCTTTGAGCCACTGCATTTCTCCTGGGAAGGTCTGTTAGCCTCGTTCTGAGGCTTGTGCTTGGTTCTTCTCCCTATGACCCCTGTCATAGGGGCTTTGCTCTGAGAAGGGAGTCCTGGCCAGGGAGGCTGCGTGCTGTGTGGTGCATTCAGGCCTTTGCCCCCAGCAGGGGTGGCCTGTGTTTGGCATGCAGTGCGCTGTTGTGTGTACGAACCCTGCTGGCACACAGCACAAATAGGCCTGTGCCTTAATCACTGGGGTTACCACTGTGCAGGTAGGGTCACAGTGGCTACCTGGGCAGCTTCCCTTGACCCGCTAGAAGCACTAATTAGGGAGTGAGCAAACTCTCACAGGGTTCAGTCTCTGGGAGTCTTCGGGGTTGAGATTTCTCTATGGTGAACAAGGTGGCGTCTTGGAGGTTGTTGCCCACACCTACCCCAAGAACCCTTTCCTGGCGTTCATCTGTCTTTAGGCACTATGACATCTTGATGAATCTGGAAGCTCTGAGGGGCTGGGTTTGGCCCTTCCACTCCCTGCAATCGGTTTAGAAATGTTCCCCAACTTTGGCCTGAGTCTTCCTATCAGGCTCCTTTATTTTCTCTGGAATGGATCAAACCACCTGATGTAGATGGCCACACCCTTTCATACAAGGGATCTGAGGGATTTGTAGAGGGCATCCCTACCTGATCCTTGGATAACTTTAGTATTGTAACACTGTGACCAGTCCTAGTTTTTCCTCACCCCCTGCTCCTTCCTTTGTGGACTTGCTTTTCCTTTTGCGGCTTTCTGGATACAGAGGCGGCCATCTGAACACTTGCTGCAGGAGAGGACAGTACTCACATGGTGGCCCCTTAGAAGTCTTTTTGGGTACATCCCAAAGGTCTGGGCTTCTCAGCTGGGGCAAGAGGCAGACGGAGTAAAGCCAACAGTCTCAGGCTAGGCTAGTCTGGAAGATTCTAAAAAAAAATTTTTTTTGGGGGGGGTTGCTTATTCAAAATGACAGTGATTACTTGCTGCTTGTGAGGGTGGTTGGCTCTTTAGTTGTTGACAGTAACATGAGGTAGCAGGACAGTCCAGCAGTGACCACATGACATCAGCCACAGCCATCACAACGTTCACATTACATGAGGCCAGAGAAGGAACATCAAGGTATTACTCAATACGAATGCTCTTGGGTATGTCTGCCTTTTATGTTATGCTAAAATATCTTCCCAGGAGAGTGTCTGTGTGTGGGTATGTACATGTGAGAATAAGTGTCTGTGGAGACCAGAGATGTCTAATCTTTTGGAGATGAGGTTGCACATAGTCGAAAGCCTTCCAGCATGAGTATTGAGAACCAACCTTAGGTCCTCTGCAAGGGCAGTGTGTACCCTAACCATTGGACTATCTCTCCAGCAGCATGCCAAGATCTCTTTTGGCTAAAACCAGAACCAGCCCAGGCCTGTAACATGACTTTCCAGGCACGTGGCATGTACCTCAGCCTTGTGTGTATGCATAATCTCCTGGATGAAGGTTTAAAAATAGGCCCTGGAAAACTTAGTATGGTGATGGGGACACTGGGAAAACTGGTAATGCCACAGGACAGGATGAAGGTAGCGAGAACTGGAAGATGAAGCTTTTCTGTCCGGCATCTTGGTGGTTTCCTAAAAGGATGACCTTGCTTCTAGCACTTCCCCAGTGCTAATTCTTACAATGCTGTGGTTTCAAATCACTGATGAGGGAGGAGAAAGAGATGATTACTCCATACTGTTGTGTCTTCACAGCAACCCTGTGGGGCAGGGTATGTGAGTTTACATACATGCCACAGTGTGGTCTGAATTGGCACATTGGTCATCCTCCTGAGCATGTCCTAAGGCCTAGATTTCTGGGCTGGGGCAAGTAGTGAAGCCACTGACCAAGTAGATCTTTTGGCTGAGCTAGTCTGGAAGTTTCTGCAAAGCTGAGGTTTTTAATTTAAAATGTCATTGGTAGTGTGATGCATGTAAGGGTTGCTGACACACTAGTGAGGCTTTAAATTGGCCATTTATAGCTGTAGATTTCTTTGACTTTTTTTTTTAATTACCCCGGGGCTGACCGTTGTCATCTGCCACTTGTAGAGTGGGGGAATAATTGAGGTCACCAGTACATACATAGCTTCCCACTGGGTCTCCGTGGTCACTGGACTCTCCTGGGGGATGTGCTGTTTCTGGGGAGGTGGGTGCAACAATCTCCTTGCTGATGGCTCTTCAATAGGTCTTGGTGGGGATTAGGGTTCCCTCAACCTTGTCTCACCTATTTCATCTGGGGCCAAGGGACTGGTCTCTTCTGTTTTTCTTTTTATATTATTCATTTATTATTATTTAAAATAAGTAGTGGCTCTCAGTGCTGTGTAGATTCTTCTGATGGAACTTCCTTAGGGCTCTTAGACCCCAGGGTTGGGTGGTTGTCTCCCTGCTCACAAGTGCCACTTTGTGCCCACAGGACTTTTGATTTACAGGTTTTTCTGCTCTTCTTATTCCATGCAGCCTAAGAATCAGGCAAAGCATGTGGGTGGTGGTCAAGCTTTGCTCCCACTCATTTGTATTGACATGTCATGAACAGCACAGGGCATACAGAGATGGGGATAGGTACTGGAACTCCAGGTCATGAGCACCATGAGTGTAGCAGGAAATTAGAATTTATTTAGGTAAACACTTGTGATGTCAAGGAACTGAATTTTATCGGGGTGTGGCCAGCTATGGAGACCCTAGGACATGGAGGTGACTTTTTTTTTGGCCTTAGCGTGTTTTGGGAAGAAGTTTTATCACATTTTTTTGTGCGCCCTCCCATTTTTTTTTATCTCATTAGAATTTTTTTGCACCATAAGTGTTTTTAAAATAATATTACCAGATTATATAGAGAAGCAGCTGAGAATCATTTTGCAATATCTGGCAAGACAAAACAAAACAAAGAACCCCTTGAGACAGGGAAAGAAGGAACCTGCTATATATTACTCACTGATCATTTTGATATATAGACCATTCAAGGCAGTTATAAGATAGCTTCATATCATACCTTTAATAAGATTTTTCAGATAGAAAATCTATGAGAAAGGTTATAGATGTTTATAGTCAATTCATTAAGACTTAACCATTGTTTTAGTCTTACAGGACCCCACAGAGATAACGTCGCCCACAAGCCAGGATGAAGCAACGTAATGAGAAAACTATGTCCCTCTCCCGATAAGTTTGTCATCCGAGGGTTATAGACAATCATCATTCTGATAGGATAGTTATAAGTTAATCTTGGGTAGAGGATAGAATGATATTATAAACATAAAAACTCCTTTAAAAATAGATAAAAGATTATTATATCCACCTACAAACAACTATTAGCCAAAAAATAAACCAAAAATAAATTGCCATGATATAGATGCTTACATATTGATACAAATGAAAAATTATTCTATATGTTTGATTGAGATAATCCATATATTGATACAAAATTAAATATATAACTGCCCTATTTTTCACCTTAATGCATATAAAGTACATTGTCATTTCTATAATACAATTTATACCTCTATTTATGCTAGTCATAACATTTGTTGTAATACATACACTAGCTGTTTTATAAAAGTCTGTTTAGATATTTTATACAGTGATATGTAGTTAAGAATACTGTTGTCACTTTATATGATATGCAAATCCTAGTTAATATTCATAAGACTGTCATACTTAAAGTCATTATACAAAAATTGTACACTCATTTATAAAATGTCTATTCTTAACATAAACTTCACTCTCTCAGTTGACCAAAATTACAGATTATCACTACTCAGATTTGTCACATAACAGTCAAGATACTCAGGCTTTCCAAAAACATACTAAAATATATCAGATAGATAGGTGTCTTCAACCACTTCATAGACCGAGAGAATATGGCATTCAAGATTTTGTTATCTAAAATTTGGCCATGAGAGACAGGACAACTCCTGACATCACTGTTCCTTTCTCAAGGTGGTGTTGAGCATCACAGACGTCTCACAAAGAGATGATTGTCTTCTTTGACAGATAATGGCCTGCTGGGCAGAAGACTACATTTGCCCCAACTGCTGTCAACATGCACACTGTCCAATCTAGACAAACAAGATAAAAACAAATAGAGACTGCCAAAGCCTGCCTAGACAAGATAAAACAATCTCACCCAAAAATACTCTACTTCTAAAGAGATTTGTCAGACATCCTAGGCTAATAGCCAAAAAAATAAATGCTCCCACTATACAAAATAACTATAAATAACTGTCCAAATAGTTAACTGTTGTCCTCTCCTAAATCTTAGAAGTTACTCTTTTGTGCTTCCAACTTTCAAGTAATATATTTTTCCTCTCAGGTCTTGATAATGTTGAAGACTGGATAGCTGAAGTTGCTATTACTTCATATCTCAGCAAAAACATTCAAATATTAAAACTTTATCATTCAAAATAAAAAGCCTTAAAGCAATCCCTATATATTGGCTCATATCAATATTCTAGACATGAAGATACACCTTGTATTTGTTGTTTGTTAGTTGTAGTGTGACCTTGCTTATGTTAGTGCCTTTCTGTTCCCCAGACACAACCTTATGATGATCCCTATAGTATGTAGTCTTATACTTAGTTTAGAACTTTCTTATTTAGACAAAAGGGGGAGATGTAGCAGGAAATCAGAATTTACCCAGGTAAACACTTGTGATGTCAAGTGAATCCCATAGAGGTGTGGCCAGCTGCGGAGACCCTGGGACTCGGAGGTGACTCTCTCTTTGGCCCCAGTGTGTTCAGGGAAGAAGCTCCATCGTATTCCCTTGGGAGCACCTTTCCCCTTTTCATCCCATAAGAATTTCCTTTGTCCCGTAAGTGATTTTAAAATAATAAATATTACCAGATTATTTAGAGAAGCGGCTGAAAATCATTTTGCAATACATGGGGTGTACAGAGATTGGGGATAGGTATGTATGGGAACTCCAGGTCATGAACACCACAGGGTGGGTGTACAGAGATTGGGGATAGGTATGTATGGGAACTCCAGGTCATGAACACCACGAGGTGGGTGTACAGAGATTGGGGATAGGTATGTATGGGAACTCCAGGACATGAACACCACGAGGTGGGTGTACAGAGATTGGGGATAGGTATGTATGGGAACTCCAGGTCATGAACACCACAGGGTGGGTGTACAGAGATTGGGGATAGGTATGGGAACTCCTGGTGCTTACAGTGGTCAAGCCAGAGAGCTGCAGCTTGCTCAGAGGACCTCCTATATTCATGGGCTTGCTTCTTCACTGAAGCATTGGCTAGCTCTGTTCCTTTGGTCAAGTCACTAAGCTTCTGAGCTGTGACCTCATTTGTAGAGTGGGGATGATAAATTGCATCACGAGGTTGCTGTGACAGTGGAATTAGACAGTGTTTGCAAAGGCTATGGCCCAAGCCTGCAGCATTCAGAGCTGTTGCCATCATCATTGTTACTGCCATGAGCTCTGGTGCTTTCTCCTGTTTGTTAGCGCTCCCTGAGGGCAGTGGGGGGCAGAGTCCTTTCTTTGACATCCATTCAGTCTGGCTTTGAACAAGGAAGAGTTGGGATGGAACACTGTGTTCAGTGTGGCTTGGCCCAATTCAGTGACCAGTTATTTACGTTATTTATCAGAAATTCAGTTTCTCGGTCTCAGTATTTGGTTGACCTGCTCAGGTGCCACATGTGGTTGGTGCCCACCACACTGGACAGGGCAAAGTTTATTCTTTCCCTTAGAGCAAGCAGTTGTACTGGACCAGACTCTGCACTTGGGCTTTGGGGTGCCCGATACTGTCCTGAACTCCAGACTGGGAGAGATTTCATGTAGTAGAAGTTGTGTTCAGGAGCACTGCCACCTCCCAGGCTGGGTGGCTTTGCTCACCTGGCTGGGTGGTTGTCTTCCTGTCAGTCTTTATCAGCCTAAGTAGGTGGGGCGCTTGGGCTTGCCTAAACTAAATCTGTCACCTTCTGTACCTGCCTCGCCTCTAGCCCTCCCCTTCTGACAGTGAGTCCCAAGGTGATCCTTCCCATTTGATGAGGGCTGGGCAGGCCTGGTTATCCTGACTCTCTGGTTCTGCCCATGTCCTAACCTACCTGCCACTTTTCTGTGTCACCTATTTGTTCCTTCTGGGCACCTCCCCTCTGTCTAGCCTTGATTTCCGTGATAATTCTCCAGAAGCTTCCCCCAGTTGTCCTGTGAGTTCCTTCCTTGGCAAGGCCTTTCCTCAGACAGCTTTGGACACTTGGCCCACTGCTCCATGGCCTTCTTTGGAAGGTCATTCTCTCTGTCTGACAGGCAGCTGCTCTCCTCTGAATGCTAGCTGCACATCAGGGCAAGACCATAGTCCTGACTCTGCTGACTCTGGGCTGGGGGAGGGGGGCTGAGGGTCAGCCAGAGCATCCTGTCCAGGCTCCATGATGCTGCAGCCAGGAATGGGGGTAGGCCAGCTGGGTTGTCAGGAGGAGATGGAGGTGAAAAAAGAGTTGTGTTGAGTTTAGGCAGCCCTGGGGGTGGGGGTGGGGGATCTTGTGCTGCAGTATGCACACCGGGAAGAGAGCTGACATTTTGCAGAGAGTAAGTCTGATTTTTGCCATTGGGCATTTTTTTTCTCACTGCTGGATGGTCATCCCTAGGAATAGCCAGAGCTAAGTGATTCTCACATTCACAGCTGCAGAGCCATGAGAGCAGCATTCAGCAGGGGTTCAGGAAATGGCTACAGGGAATGAGTGAGGGTCAGGACAACATGAAGGACTGACTGCAATGTTTCTCTTTCCTAGGGGGGATCATCAGTCTGAGATGTTTGTGTCACAGTTCAGTATGTCAGGCTGGAGAGGGTGTCACAAGAGCAGGAGGAGAACCAGGGGAGCCCTCAGTGTATCCGGTATTCATGGCTTCCTTGTCCCACAGGCCTTCTGTGAGGCCCTGCTCTGTACTCAGGAGGCCTCAGTCCCTACTCAAGCGGATGCTGCCGGTCCCAGGCGTACTCAGCTGTGCTGGCTGTTAAATCTGCAATCTTTCTATGCAGATTGGCTGAGAGCTGTTCCCCCAAAGCCTCCTTATGATGCCACATGCCCACTCTTAGGGCCATAGCTCACTTGGCCTCCCCGTTGGCCCGGGCACCTACACCTATCTTGTAAGTAAGGCAAACAGCTGGCATGGGGTGTTCTCCAGGGCCCATTTCTGGAGCAGTGATTACTAGATACTTGCAGTGTCCTCTGCACATCACACAGCCTTGATCTGAAGTGTCTGGTTTGTGTCTTGTCACTGATATCCTTATAGATCTGATCAGTCAGGCAAGCTGGGACCGAAGCTGCTTCCTCAGCCTATCTAGCACAGTGTAAGCTCAGAGAAGAATTCGGCCGAGGTGCCAACACCCAGCTTCCCTTCACTTACTTTCTTTTTTATTTTTTTCCTCTTGTAGGTAATCATGAGTTCTAGCCATCCCAAACCAGGTGCCCGGGAACCTCAGAGTCCCCGCCCACAGCCCCTGTCCCAGAGCTTTTCCAGCTTGCTGTGTGAAGGCCAGGAGCAGAGGCCAGAGCTACGCAAATGTGCCAGCAGCACTGTGGATGAGGCTACCATTAGTCCCCGGACTCTGCAGGAAGAGGCGTGCCAGACAGAGACCACGGAACAAGTACAGACCTCAAGTCCTCGGTCACAGGCTGGTGCTGGAGACCACTGGAGAAGCAGCACTGTTGGCAATGTGTCTACCATGGGCACCGGTGACCTGTGTCGTCTACGGGCCCCCAGTGTGGCGGCTGTACAGAGGAGCCACTCAGATTTGATCCATAGTACCCAGCTCCGGGTTCACAGTGGTGCTCAGAAGGCCAGCCTCAGCTGTTCTGCCCTTGGTGGCTCACCTGTCCAGAGGGCTCAGCTGCAGCGCAGATGTTTTGCTGGTCAAGAATGCCAGACTCCTGCAGTCCTGCACAGTGACCTGGTTCCAGAGGATGGAACTTCTAAATCAGCCTGCACGTTGGTGGAGAGTCAAGTGTTGGTGCCGGCTGTAGAACTGGAAGGTACAGCTGGTCTCATCAGCAGTCCCCAGGGAGGACCCAAAGATGCTGGACAGCCATCCCCCACTTCCTGCCATGCTCTGCCCCCAACAGCTCTTCTCTGCACTGGGAGGGAGGCTGCATCTGGTGGTTGCTGCCATGCCTTGCCTGCCACAGGCATCCTGGCCTTCCCCAAATTGGTGGCATCAGTGAGTGAGTCTGGGTTGCAGGCTCAGTGTGGGATGAAGTTCCACTGTAAGTTGCCTGGGGGGATTTCTGGGTACCCTCACTGCTGTGTCCACCCTTGGATGCCTACAGGGCTGGCTACGGAGTCCAGCTCCAGGACCAGAGATGTGTGGACCATGACCTCAGCCATGGACTTGGTCTTGGGTGTGGCATCTGCCCAGGATGCTGAGGTTCAGGTAGCTCCAGTGGCAGCCTGCAAGGCTGTAGCTACCAGCCCATCCCTGGAAGCACCCAAGACTCTGAACATATTCCCAGAGGTGATGCTGGAGTCCAGCCTGGAAAAAGCATCCTTACCTGTGAGGGATGTGCGATGGGATGCTGAAGGCATGACATGGGAGATATATGGAGCCTCAGTGGATCCCGAGGAGCTTGGCATTGCCATCCAGAAGCACCTGGAGATGCAGTTTGAGCAGCTGCAGCAGACACCAGCCAGTGAGGACAGCCTATCTGCAGAGGGGCGACGAGGTCCTCTGTGGGCTGTCATGCAGTCGCTGAGGCGCCCTAGCTGCTGTGGCTGCTCTGGAGCTGCTCCAGAATGAGGAATTGTGAGCCTGAAGCTGGCCTTGTCTCTAGACTTGGTCCTGGGCCAGGGACAGTTGCAGTAGAGACCCTGTGTCACCAGAACCCACTCTCCCACTTGAACATCAGCCTTAGGCTTGCTGTCTCTTAAGGGCTTGATTCCCAAGAGCCACTTCTTCATTCTGGGCTCTGGACTTTGGGACGGGATTTTGCATTGCACAAGAGCGAAATCCTGATTTTCTTTCCTGTCAAAGGCCTTAGCCTTTTGTTTAGTCTGTCTCCAGAACTTTGCTGTTACTCCTTCAGAACTCTTGGTAGTTTTATTTTTAGTAGCATTGCTAGGAATTAATAATTTTTTTACACTATACAGGAGGTTCAGGAGGCAGGGGTGCCTCCGTTCTTGGAGAACTGACATTCTCGGGGTCTCCTGCACACTGTGTACTCGTCATCTGCCTTGTGGAGGTTTCACCTCTACCCTTTCCTCAGATGTCACAGCAGCAGTCTGACAAAGAGCTAGCTGATGAGCTCTGAGTAGACAGTTCCACACAGCGTGGATGGCTTAGAGCTAGGGCTAACTGAGCCCTGGTGCTAGCCTGAGACATGCACCAGGCCAGCTCAGTGTAGCTGGGGGCAGGAAAGGCTAATGGAGTGCATGTTCTCTGCCAGGTTCTGTAGGTCTGTGAAGAGTGAGACCCAGTCACTGTCCATGCAGTGCAAGGACCAGATCATCACAGAAGGGCCGTGTGTATCATTTGGAGGAGTTTCCAAAAGCCTGACCCTGCAGGTCACTGTAGCAGGCTGGGACAAGTGGTCACCTGTCCCCAGATGTGATGCAGGGCTTGAAAGGGTGCCTTTCTCACCAGCCCATTGGCTTTTATCCTAGCTGGCATAGTTCTTCTGAAAGGGAGCTGATGGGGGGTGGGCTGGGGGCTGGGCTGGGCTTCCACCAGGCAAGAAATGGCCAAAGATGGAATGTCAGGATTAGAAATGGCCTAGCATGGGATAGGCCGTGGGTGCCAGTAGATTTGGGTCAGGAGAGGGGACACAGGGCCTTAGCTATGTGATTTTATTACCCAAGGACAATCTGTTGCTGGGCAGATTGTGCCAACCTGCAATTCCTGTGCTGCACCTGGTACCCAGAAGAAAGCCAGGTGGGCCCGCTGTGGTCAAGCCAGGCCAGCTAGTCACCCACTCAGCTTCATCCTGGCTGATAAACATCTATATGATGGTGCTAGAATCCAGCCCAGCCTGCGTGTTAGCTCGGCTGTTCTCAGGTGCCCGTGGCACCTATTGACTTAGTTTCTGAGCTGGACCTGTCTCTACTCCCTTCCTGGGTGCCCTCCTGGGTAAAGGCCTGATTTGGGTATTGGACCAGGGGCTGTTGAACATGGTCACTGACTTTCCTTATAGACTTCAGCTCTTGAACTCATGATTTTGGCTGGACCTTTTGGAGGTGGTGGACTCGCTGTCCATGTTTGTTTAATTTTGAAATAAAAATCAATACAAGTTGAGAGATCAGATCTTGGGGTGGGACACTATAGCCTAGGGGTCTAGTGCTGGGGATTGAATGGGGATTTATATTGATATTTGTAAAATCCTAGTCAAGGCACCAGCTCTAAAATGGAGTGGTAGCAGTAGTTCATTTTTGGCTTGTGTAAATGAAGTTGTATAACCCACATAAAGCTCCTGGCCCCAGTTAGTTCTGGGCTCACACTCTGGTGTTGCCCTGTGTTTCACGGCTGCAGGATGGGGTTGATAGCTCTTCACTGCTGGCTTGCCTGCTCCTATAATCCACATCCCACCCCCTGACATTCCTCCCTCAGAGCCTCATCCCAAGATCTTTAACCCTAGTTTTTCACCCTGCATAGGATGCACTCCTTCTGGCCGAGAGCCTCTAAAATCAGTTCCTAGAGCCACCTGGAGGAGGATATTGCTCCCTACTGGTCTGTCGAGGTGATGAACATAAGGTAGAGAGGGACAGGAGCCAAGCAAGGATTTGAGGAGGCTAATCTAGACCCACAGCAGAGCTCTGGGTCTCCCAGGGTGGACAGTAGACCCCAGGTGCTTTAGCACTGGGGTATGTAGCTTGGAAGCTCCAGGAACCTTAGGTGGCCCTCTATATGGAGTCCTAAGGTCTGTCCCAAAGGGAGTGCTGTGTACCTGCAGATAGGTGCATCTGTGCCTGCATCTGCTCATCAACCATACATACAGCCTGTGGTCCACATACTGCCCAGGCCTTTCCTCTGGACACTATTTAGAAACCAACCACAGGCACTGCCAAGTGACCTTGATTAAAGGTGAAGCTTAGCATCTGCTCATGTTGAATTCTTTCTTGTTTGTCGTTGTGGCCTGACCCAGTTTTGTCATCTGAAGGTATGACTAGTCCTTCTGAGTTCTCATCCAACTTGTCAGGCGGGGTAGGGCCACTGTGGAGTCTAAATTGTGGCACTGGATTTTTCTATTGCCGTCACGGTCCCCAGTGGCCCTCCCCCACAATCATCGTGGGGAAGTCATTCAGGGCAAATCTGTTAAAGTCAGCATCACCTAAGTCCAGTCCCAGAACCCTCTCCTTCAACAAAGAAGGAGGCTGGTGTGGCTTAACAGGGGACCCACTCAGCAGGGCTGCCTCCTTCACCCATTTGGCACATTGCCATCAGCAAGCTAAGGTTTAAAGTCTAGCTTCCTCCATCCACCTTCCTTCCTAGCAAGTGGGGCTTAACCTGGGCCAGCAAGGAGCCTCTTTAACGTCTGCTCTTCAGAAAACTGGTTGAGCCGTACAGTGTGCTCACCTGTTTTGGAGAGGGTCCCTCGGAGGACTTTGGATCTGTAGTCACAGAGATGTAAGAGCCCTAGAAACACTGAAATTGTTAAATCCAGTCCAAAGTAGCCCAGGCAGATCGGGTGGGGGCAGACGGGCAGTGTCTGACTCTTACTGCGAGAGCTGGGCACATGTCACCTTTGCTATCCTTGAGCAGTGAGTCTGCAGGATTCATGCTGAGTCATGGGCCATCCTCTCTCTTGCTGCCAGACACAGTGCAGCAAGGAGGCAATCCTGGGTCCCGACACATGAGCTCTTCAAACAGATATCTGAAAATTCCTCTCCTATGGCTTAACTGTTTTAGAAGGGAGTGTGAATTGGGGGATTGAAGCTTAGGCCAAGAAATGTGTTCAATTTTAAAAGTTCCTACAGACTGACCTGGGATTTTTTATTTCACAGCATCTTTCTGGAAAAAACCCTCGAGTGCCTTTTTTTTTGCATTGTGTCTATGTAGTCAAGGGAAGCTACTCTCTCCCTAGATGCTCTTTCTCTAGCAGCCCCCCCTTTTCCATCTCAATTCCTCTTGTCCCCAGAACACTTTGCCCTCCACTGTCGCAATATCCTTGTTCCTGGATCCACCTTCACTCAATGTCCGGGGTTTGCCTTGCTTTGGCTCTGTCACTCCAAACCCAGATCAAAGTCTCTGTCTCTTCCTGTGGTCTGGGACATTTCCCTTAGGCTAAGGCCTGGTCTGGGTCTCAGTGTCCTTTTTTTGGGGGGGGGGTCCTAAGCCCTTATCCTTCACCTATTTTGTTTTTGGACGCACACTAAAAGACTGAGTTTTTATACCAGTTTGTGAGCAGACCCTTAATCAGGGGGCCTCACCGGGGTCACTCTGCTGGGCTTCCATTGCTTTGGGCCAGAAGAAGAAATCGCTTCTCAGTGGTCCTGTTGGGTAAATACAAACAGTCTAGTTGGATTAAAAGAGCATCCCATGGGTTTTAGGCTTGGTGGCTATCTCTTTTTTTTGAATGTTTAGAATCTTGCTCTGCTTGTTAGGTGTGGGTATGGTTTGAGCCTCCTAGGGATGTGGGCACAGCAGCACTGTCCTGTCTTTGTATCTTTCCCGTGTGGAAACGGGCTCATATTCAGGAAGTTAAGACTAGAGTCTAGGTCAGAAGGTTTCTGATTTTGATACCGTCTGCCCACATCTCCCTTCTAGGAGGGCGGAAGGAAGGAGCCTCTGTTGGGCTGGAACTTTTCACGTGCTCCTATAGAGCTAAACTTGGATGCTGAAGCCCTCTCACCTCATGTCCCTCTATTCTCACTGTAGCTGTCTGGACCCCCATTTCTGCTTTTCCTAGCTCAGCTTTGAAGGTCGGAGAAGACAGTGGCCACGGGTGACATTTGGTGTGTAAGCTTCCTGGGTGCTTTACTTCTGGTTTTCTTGTCACAGAGCTGGGGGTACTAAGCGGGGGGAGAGGGTTCTTGTGTGCGTTTCTGTTCCTAAACTCACCGTGCATGGCTCGTTCTTCAGGTGGACACTCCTCTGGGCAGAGCATTGCTGAAGCACCAGTCAGTAAGAGAGCCACACTTTAATGGACATAAAATTTACCAGTTGCTTTTTTATTAGTTTGGGCTTTAAGATATTCCGTCAAGACATTATGTGTCTTAATCCCAGTGTCTTTGGGCATGCCTGTACAGTTGGTTCCCAGCCACCGCTGGGTTTTCTGGGCCAGGCTCTTGAGTCCTCTCCTGTTCTGGAAAGGGGCTCAGAGCAGCTTTCTGGCTGCAGGGGCTGGCTGCAGCTGCCCCACATTGTCAGCAGGGTGACGAGGTGCCCCCTAGTGGGAAGGTGGGGCACAGCATGGGAGCCACCTACTGCATGGGAAGTGGGGAAGTAGCCACAGTGCTCAGTTTTACACAGGTCAAGCTCCAGGGTTGGTGGAATGGCCATCTGGGCGAGCAGTCTCTCCCCTGCTAAGTCCATTTCCAACACGTAACCCTTCCTGCGGGGGTCTGGTCTGAGCTGGACCACGGAGGATCCAGAGAAGACGAAGACAGGGAGGCCGGAGCCAGGGCAGCAGCATAAGGCACTGTTGGAAGGGCGGTGACGCCACTCTCCTTAAACCTTTCACTCCATATGGACTCTGTATGAGGACTGAATGGGAGCCTGTCCCTCCTACCTACCCACGGGCTTGTGTAGATCTAACTCTGGCGTACTGTCTGTCATCTCTCAGCTTACCCAGAACCTCCAATGCCCTTGGCTGTCTCACCCACGATGGTCTCCCTGGGCGTCCAAGAGGAAAGGGTGCAGACAGCCAGGATGCGCCCTGTTCTGGGCATGTCTGGCAGAAGAAGCCAGAGGGAGGGGAACGGAGCGCACATGAAAGTGAACCACTTCTGGAGGTGGCTGGAGGAGGTGCACTGGACCTAAAGCTCCGTGTGGGAAGGCTGCATCTCTACCTGGAGCCCTAGGCTGCCTGAGGGATTTCACCAAGCAAGTGGGGCTGGCAGGCAGGTGTGGGGATGAAAGGGCTGGATGTGAGCAGTGGCCTGCTTCTCTTCCTAAGAGAGGGGCAAGCCCTCCCCCGCTGTGTTCACATGGCGTCCCTGGGGTGTTCTCTTAGGCTCTCTTGACTTTGAGTAATTGAACTGTGAAATAAAAGTTACCTGAATGGTTAGAGTGCTTCTTCCCACTTAAGAATTCTGAAGTCTCTGGTTCCAGGCTTGGTTCTGCGCCTCCATACAGATATCAAGGAGTCAAGTTCTTCCAGCCATCTTTAGGGTCCTTAGTGAGGACTGCCCCCGTGGTCACATGATAGCTGCTGCACTTCCAGGCATCATACTCTCATCCAAACCTGCCGCAAGAAGATATTGGCACACATATCAAAAGATTGTGGTTCATAAAATAATTAAAAACATGGTCCTTGGAGGAAATTTGAGGACCATTTTACTGGGATTCGTGAGGAGGGGAAATGGCAGGCAGCTGTAAGTCTGAGCACTTTCCAGAAGGAGGGAGATGGAGAAGAGGGGGCAAGAAATCCACACCGGTTGACTTAGGCCAGCAAGGTCTGCTGAGGAGGTCAGTAAATGGTCTGCTGCAGATAAACAGCTGCATGGTGGAAGGAGGGAGGGGGCGGGCAGCTTGGAGAAAAGAGGGAGAAATCCCAGAGTGTCTGGGGACTCATACCTAGGTTTCGGCCAGTATCTGAGAAAGGAGAGAGGGAGAAATAGAAGGAAAAGGAGAGAGGTTATGTTTTCACAAGTACCTCAGCAAAGCGAGCAGGTTCTGCAGTGAGGGCCTCTGGAGGAACAAGGACAACATCTCATTAAAGGAGTATTTTGCCTTCTGACCTTACCATGTCTTCAGGTAAACCAAGTTTGGGGAGGAAAGCTGGGGGTGGTCCTGGCCAGGTGATTGACAGGGCAGTTCCTCTTAGAGGAAGGGACAATAATATATAATGTTTGTCTCTTCTGACCTGGTAACCAGTGGTCTCTATGACACCTGTGGTTTTGGGGACTCATATGGCATGCAGCCTTTTTAGACAGGCTTCTCTCTTAGTGAGATGGAGTCAAGCTTCCTCTGTGTAAGTCTCCAGGGCTCATGTGTAAGAATTCCATGTTTCAAGGCCATACTACCTTGTGGCAGCTCCTCCCTTTCACAGATACTGGTACCCTACTGAGACATTATCTGTGAGTCCTGAGCTAAAGGACTTCCTAGTGCCAGACTCTCCTACCTGGGAAGTGAGTTTACACCAAAGTGGATACTGGTTTACCATGTATGCTGCTCCCCCCCACCCTTCCTTCTTCTTGCCTGGACATCAAAAAGTCTGGCTGCAGACTTGTGCTATGAAACCTTCCCTGGGCTCAGAAGCAGACACTCATGTTTGCTGTGTGGACTTGATTTGTTTCTTCAGATGCCCTGACATGCTGTCTCTTGTGCTGGCCTGAGATCTCCTTGGCTGTTCATGACATTGGTAACTTTTATCATAAACTCTGTACTCCCTGGCAATCTGTCTCAGTGTCCTTGAATCCCCCTCTGAAATCTTTGTTTGCTCACTTCTTTCTAGTGGTTAGTGATATTTTATTAGATGGATGTACCAAAGTCTATCTATCCCACTGAAGGACATCTTGTTTGCCATATGTTTGGGTTTTATAAATAATGCTTCCATAAACATCATTGTTTGGATGCGGCCAAAGTCTAGCTTGGTTGGGTTCATTTTTAGGAACATGGTGCTGTAATGAGTGGTAAGGCGAGGCTCCAACAGCTCCCAGTTCAAAGCTGTCTCTCCCAGTGACCACCCAAATTTGTGTTCCCACAATTTTTAGCCATTGCACAAGCTAAAGTGAGTATCACTGTGTACAGAATTTTGTGGGTAGGTGTGAGACTATCAGCAAATTACTTTTCAACAATATTTCTATTCACAGTGCCTGAAAATGAGTATCTTAACACCCGCATTTGATTGCGTGCTACCAGTGTTAGTATTAGTGTCAGGCAATCTGACAAGTGGTAAAAAGGTATTTCCTACAAGGCTTTCACTATGATCAAGTAAGGTGATGCTTTGTCTGGTTGCCTGGATGAGAGTCTTTCTCCGGTAACTTTCAAGATATGCAATGTTGAGTAAGTTACTGAATGTCTCTGGACTTCAGGCAATATTCCTTGCCTTGTGAACTGGACTTGAGGGCTCAACGGTATCTATCATGTAAAATGCTAACACCATCCCTGTCTCTAATTAAGTGGTAAGTTAGGAATATTATTATGTAATATGTTTGTGACAATTTGGTTTCCTTGGCTTATGATCTGACAGTTCATATTGATTCTTTATTTTCTCCGGATTCTTCTTTTGCATATTAACCAGTTACGGCTCTTTGTGTCCTAATAAATTTCATACATACATCATTTGTATTTTTTTTTTTATCTAAGTGTTTGATTTGTCTCTGGTTCTGAACCAGAGTGACATTCTTCTCTGAGAAACAGCATGCCAAAGCTCACACAGCCCCACATTTTCCATTTACAGTTCCCTTATAAGGACAGCCACACCAGCCAAGCCCATGTATTCTTTAGTAAAGGAGAGCACTGGCCGAGGGAGGGCAAGCAGCCTGCCTGAGGAGGACATCGGGGAGTTAGTGTCTACTTCAGGCCTCTTGCTTTCTTCAGTTTTCCATTTAGTCTTAGAGAGAGAAGCGGGGATTTAGAGGGTTGGGGGAGAGAAGGTCTGAAGCACCAAGACAGGTGGCTCAATGTGTCCCAGAACCCAGGAGCTTGGTTCCCTTGTTCTGCTAAGTGTCAACTAGCCAAATGGAGGGTGATGAGTTCACTGAGGGAGGCTCCCAGCTTGGTTTGTGCCACAGTCCTATGGGGCCAGGCTCCCACCTCAACAGCTTCATTTAGTCTCCATGGGAACCCCATCATTCCCTCTGTGTAGTGGGGAGACAAAGAGAAGCAGAGCAGAGGTGTGCCCCAGTAATGGGCGGAGCTGGCACTGCTCCCAAGCCTGGCCACTTGTCACCGTTTGCAGGAAATTGCTAAGTTGCACAAAACAATATGGTTAGGCAGGGCCTCCTCTTACAAGTCACCTAGTATAGCCTCAAGTCAGGCCAAGTCACTAGGGCTGTCACGCCATAGCTTTGCTCTTTATTGTTCTTAGGCTTGCTTCTATACCCTGGGCATCTTGCCTAAGCCTGGATGCTTCTTGGACTGAAGGAGCCACTGCCGTAGCCTGTAACTCTACTGGGCTAGCATTCTAAAATCATCCTTTCAATCACTCATTCTGTGAATACTGCCTGAGGCCTACCATGAGCCATGCACTGTGCCAGCACATGGGGAAACAGGCCCAAGGGCTGGTTCTGGCCTTCTGTGCATCCTGGGAGATGCTGCTGCTAGGGGTGGGGGTGCTAAGTTCATCCGACTGAGCTCATTTCAGTACTGTTGGCACCTGCCACCATCTGTAAGTTGGCTGGTGCTGTGGTCCAGGCTGAGGGATCAGTCACCTGGGGAGGCCACTTAGGAAAGAGGTTGCCTCTGGGAGGTTTTGAAGTGGTAGAATGAACTGGAAGAGGCATAGAGAGCCCCAGGGCCATGATCAACCAGGCAAAGGAGCTGAAGTTGCCAGATTGGTGAAGGCAACCCTGGGCCGGTTTCAAAATGGAAAGAACTGTCCTAATGTTAGGACCAAGGCTCTTCCACCTGCACTGTTGACCCTGAAGGCTTCGCTCTCCCAGTGACAAAGGTGCCCAAATGTGCTGTACTCCTAGGCCACCTAAAATCCATACTCCTAGCTTGACTTTTTCTAAAAGATCATTATCTCCAGGCCTGACTGGAAGCCTGGAAAGTCCATAGCTGGGAAGTGGAGTCTCCCTAAACCTAGCCTCTTGGGGGAGCCCAGAGACAGGTATCCTATAACTGCATGCTTTCCAGACTTGGTGTTGGAAAGCTTGGTGGAGGCTGGTAGGGTTCTCTCCTGACCCTGGAGTGGGGACAATGCTGGGAGACTGTTGCATAGGGCTGGTGGAGGGTAATGAGCAAAGCCTCATTTACAAATATATGCGCCATTGCTAAACAAAGGTGGGGCTTTTTTTGTTTTGTTTTTCACAACTTGTTGGTTTTGTTTTGATAAATCACGATAGACCAGTGTCACACGTGTATTGTTTACTCATGCTAGTGACCTGGACCACCAACCAAGATGTCACCACTAATCCTGCACCCAGGGTGTATCCATGGTGACAGGATCAGGGAAGGGTAGCAGAGGCAGGCGGAGGCCCTGCCTTCTCTATGCTCTCTATAGTTTCCCTCTGAGGTGGTCCTCCTCTTTACCTTTTAAAACTCCAATTTTCTTACGCCACCTTTGGACGGATGGCCTAGTTAAGGGCCCCCATGACTCCTTAACTGCTCCACTTAGGGACTAGGAGGCATTTCTGGACATCATTCCTTCTTTCTGCTCTGTTGTTCACGGATCCCTTCGTTAGGCCACCACTGCTATGTGTTCATGACTCTCACAAAGGCCTTCAAGCAACTTTCCTTCCTTCTCAACCTTGAGACTCCCCTGAGCTATTGCTGGTGTTGTCACCTGGGATGATACAGCAAGGTGGGGCTGTGGATCCCTCTACTCTGAGTCTGACATGAGCAAAGGGCCTGGATGCCCAGAGCTTCTTACCTAGCTAGGGTTGTCTGGGCCAGGTCCTTCCAGGCACATGGTATCTTGCATTTGAAAGCATGGTATTTGAAGCATTGAAGGGAAGGTACACATTTGCAGAATTATAGCAATGGAACTTTGTTCAAAGCAATGCAGTGGTATAGATCAGAAAGAAATAGCCTCCGAGGTGGGACAAGGCAGTCTGGACACTATGCTTAGTGATTAAGAACCCTTGCTGCTCTTCCAGGGGACTGGACTCCAGTTCCTGGCACCTACACAGTGCAGCTCAGAGCCTGTGACTGACACTCTATGGGATCCTGTGCCCCATGCTGGTCTTTGCAGGTCCCTGCACATATGTGGCAGACGTTTGTGTTTGCAGAAATACAAACTGAACAGATCCTAAATGATCTTTAAGAGTGACATCACGCCACAAGAGTGAGAAAGAACCCAAGAGGTCTGACTATTGGGTTCTGGGCTTTGTTCATGAGGTTTAAGCAAACGAGTTTGGTTACCAGAGGTGTGATATTTCTTCTATTATTATTATTATTATTATTATTATTATTATTATTATTGGCTTAGATCTTGTTCTTTTCAGTCCTGTGTGACTGTCACCTACTGGCTGAAGACCTATGGGCATCCCAAGACTAAAAACCTTTTGTTCTAGTTTTGCTGTTTTTAAATCCAAGTGCTCCACTTTGGTCTCTCCCACGATTTCAGCAGAGCCAGAGACAAATACAGGAAATGACCAGAACAATGAGCAAGAGCTGTGCTTTCTGGCTGGATCAGCTGGTCTCACAGACTTCACACTTCTCCCTGCAGCTGTGAGCAGAAGTTGAGGTCAGGTGCATACACATCTGGAGGAGATACAGCTAGCGCGTGGAAGGCGTTGAAGTTTGTATTTCCAAAACATTCATTCATAGACTCAACAATTGGCCTGCTTAGAAAGTGCTTGCTTGGCATGCATTTATATGTGTATTCTGTGTGCCAGACATTTAACTGTGTTTTGGCTGCTTGTAGATTCCACCCACAAGAAGTTCTCAAGCAGGGGTAGAACAGTCTATGATGTGATTAAAATTTACTCCCACCTACCTGTTGGAACAGACTCCTCCAGAATCTTTCTGCCTTTCAGAGTATTCTTGTCCAGCATGGTGGCAAGCACCTTATACCAGCACTGGGAGGCAGAGGCAAGTAGAACTCTGTTAATTTAGAGCCAGCATGGTTTACATATTGAGTATACAGCCAGCCAGAGGTACATAGTGAGACTCAGACCCGAAATTACAACACAACAACAAAATTTCAAAAAATGCTTTTGTACACATATCTTAAGTTCAAATGGGCCTTTCTTTTTTTTCTTATTTATTTATTTTTTAAGGAAATCACAAATGGCAAATCCTTAACCAAATTAAACAAAAAGGAAAGACCTATTTCAATAAAAGTAGAAATTCAAACACAAACATTATAACAGAAACAAATGAAATTCCCGAAAATCATAAGGATTTTTTATATAAAATGTAAATTTGTTTAGATAAATTGAAGATTCTGAAAAAAAAACTGGTGAGTTTCTAGATAGCAAAATTAAACCTAAATTCGATGAATGTTTTTAACAAATGCATACTTTGTAACCTTGAAATACTTAAAATACTAATAAAATACTCAATACTAAAAATAAAAATCAGCAATAACAAAAGCAAACACAAGAAAATATGAACTTACTATCGAATTCTACTATAACTTAAAGAACTATGACAAATACATATCATTTTATTCCATAAAACTTAAAAAAAAATAAACCAAGCCTTAAAAGTTACAAAACCAGTGAAACCCTGATATTAATCATAGTATTTCTTTTTCCTTTTTTTAAAAGATTTTTTTTCATATATATATATTTATTATTCGGTGTTTTTACTGTGGGGCTGCATCTGTTTCCATCAGGTTGCCGAGTAAAACCTCTCTGATGACAGCTGGGCTAGGTACCAATCTATAAGTATTGCAGAATATTATTAGAAATCATTTCATTGACTTTTATTTTGCTAGTTGTATTTGGTTCTATCCTAGGTCTCTGGACTGTCCAGCCTCTGGGTCCTGGCCCTATAGGCATTGTCTGAGGTAGGATCCCTCTCATTGTATGGGTCTCAAGCTAGATTGGTCGTTGGTTGGCCACTCCCACAATTTGTGCACCACCTGTACCCCAGCACATCTTATAAGCTGGGCATATTGTAGGTCAAGGTCTTGTGGCTGGGTTGGTGTCTCAACCAACTGGAAGTCTTGCTTGGTTGCAGGAGTTCAGGCTCCATATTCCCCATTGCTAGGAGTCTTGGCTAGGGTGGTCCTCATAGATTCCTGTGAGTTTCCGTTGCACTGGGTTTCTAGTTCATCCCAGAGATGCCCTGGTTCCAGTTGTGTCTCCCAGTACTCTCTCCCTCCATCCTTCCTACACCTGATCCCTTCTAATCCCATACCCACTCCCCCATATAGATCCTCCCCCATCTGCTGGTGATGTCTATTCTGTTTCCTCTTTACAGTACGCTTCAGTGAACCCTCCTTGTTCTATAGCTTTTTTGGGTCTGTGGATTGTAGCATGATTATCCTTTATTTTACATTTAATATCTACCTATAAGTGAGTATGCACTATGTTTATCTTTCTGGGTCTGGGTTACCTCACTCAGGAGGATCTTAGCTAGTTCCATCCATTTGCCTACAAATTTGATGATGTTACTGTTTTTAATAGCTGAGTAACACTCCATTGTGTAAATTGACTTTACATTTTCTTTATTCATTTCTCAGTTGAGGGACATCTAGGTTGTTTGTAGTTTCTGGCCACTAAGAATAATGCTTTGTCAGATGTGGGGTTGCTGAAAATCTTTGTCCATTCTGTAGGCTGCCATTTTGTCCTTTTGACAGTGTTCTTTGCCTTACAGAGGCCTTTCAGTTTCATGAGGTCTCATTAATTAATTGTCAGTCTTAGTGTCTCTGCTACTGGTGTTCCGTATAAGGAAGTTGTCTACTGTGCCAATAAGTTCAAGGATGCTCCCCACTTTCATTTCCATCTGGTTCAGTGTATCTGGTTTTATGTTAAGGTTTTTGATACACTTGGACTTGAGTTTTGTGCAAGGTGATAGATATGAATATATTTTCAATCTTCTTTATGTTGACATACAATTAAACCAACACCATTTGTTAAAGATGCTTTCTTTTTTTCCATTGTATAATTTTGGCTTTTTTTTTTTTTGTCAAAATTCAAGTGTCCATAGGTATGTGGTTTTATGTCAGGGTCTTCAATTCCATTGGTCTACATGTCTCTTTTTTTATGCCAATACCATATGATTTTTATTACTATTGCCCTATAGTAGAACTTGAAGTCAGGGATGATGATGCCTCCAGAAGTTCTTTATAAGTACAGGATTGTTTTAGCTATCCTGGGTTTTTTTTCCCCCATATGAAGTTGAGTATTATTCTTTCCAGGTCTGTAAAGAATTATATTGAAATGAATCTGTAGATTGCTTTTGGTGAGATGGCCATTTTTACTGTGTTAATTCTACCAACCCTTGAGCATGGAGATCTGCCATCTTCTGATATCTTCTCCAAATTTTTTCTTTAAAGTCTTGAAGTTCTTGTCATACATGACTTTCACTTGTTTGCTTAGAGTTGTTTCTATTTGTGAAGAATGTTATTTTACTTATTTCTTTCTCAGTCCCTTTATCACTTGTATATAGGAGGTCTACTTTTTTTTAGCTAATCTTGTATCCACCTTCTTTGCTGAAGGTGTTTATCAGCTGCAGGGGTTCCCTGGTAGAATTTTTGGGGGTCACTTATTTTTGCTATCATATTGAAGAGAGTAAACTTAGCTCAAGAAATGCCATTTTGTATTCTAGTAGCCATAGAGATAAAATAGAGTTCAGTTCCACATTTCTGGCGGGAGCTTGCCCAGTTCTAGGAGAGAATGAGCTGGACACCTGGATGATCCAGGTGGGGTCCAGGACTAAAAGGAGTCTTTCATTTTAGAGAACTATGCTAAACTAAAGCAGACAGAATCCTGAGAAAGAGTCTTTCACCCAGTTCCCAGAGACCATAGCTAGAAACTGCTGTTTACAGAGGGGTAGCATGACCTAAGTTCTGACTGCAGAATCCATAGCACCCTGGCCCTGCTAACTGACCACCAAATGCTCTAGTCAAATTACACCACCATCATTCCTGGACCAGCTGCATGTTCCAGGGTTGATGGTGGGCTTCCCCCCTCTATAAGAGACATTCCAGGGAACAGAACCAGGACAGCTTGACCATACCCCAAGGATGAGCTACAGGACCCTGCACAAAACTAGCCCAAACATGACAGGAAGAAATAATAATAATAAAAACAATTTCACCTTGGTACTAACCAATCAAAAGCCTGACCTGTTGTTACCAGGCACCCTCACCCTAGTCTGGAAAGCCCCTAGCACGAGCCAATTAGCTAATGACTCCTACCATTATCCTCACCTGAACCCAATTCACAGCCTCGGCTAAAAAAGGGCCCCCCCCTTGCCCCTCTTGCCGCTCCCCCCCACCCCCCGCGGCCTAACCAACCCTCCTGCATGATTCCAGTGTAACGGACATCTGGAGTGGTTCATGAGCTAGCTCGTCTCTACTCAATAAACCTTGATTTTGCATTCCGCTACCTCCTTGTCTCCGGTGGTCTTTCCAGAGTCACGACTTTGGGCATAACAATATCATCTGCAAATGGTGATACTTTGACTTCTTTCCTTCCCAATTTGTACCCCTTGACTTTAGTTGTCTTATTGCTCTAGCTAAGACTTCGAGTACTATATTGAATAGATATGGAGAGATTGACAAACTTGTCTTGTCCCTGATCTTAGTGGAATTACTTTAAGTTTCTCTCCATTTATTGACATTATTATGTTTAGGTTAGGGTATCCTGTGTATCCCTCACCTTCTAAGTCCTTTCTTATGAGGGCTGTTGGATTTTGTCAAAGGTTTTTCCACCATCTAATGAGATGATCATGTGGTTTTTTTCTTTCAATTTGTTTATATGGTGGATGGCATTGACAGATTTTCATATGTTGGACCATCCTTGTATCTCTAGGATGAAGCCTAGTTGATTATGGTGGATGATCTTTTTGATGTATTCTTAGATTTTGTTTGCAGAATTTTATTGAATATTTTTACATCAATGCTCATGAGTGAAATTGGTCTGTAATTCTTTCTTTGTTGAGTCTCTGTGTGGTTTTGGGTATCAGGGTGACTATAGCCTCATAAAATGAATTTGGCAATGTTATTTCTGTTTTTATTTTGTAGAATAATTCAAGGGTATTAGTATTAGCCTTTCTTTGAAAGTCTGGTAGAATTCTGTGCTGAAACCATCTCACCATGGGCTTTTTTCCCCTTTGATTGGGAAACTTTTAATAACTGCTTTTATTTTCTTAGGGATTATGAGTGTATTTAAATTGTTTGTCTGATCTTGATTTAATTCTGGTAAGTAGTATCTGTCAAGAAAATTATCCATTTCTTTTAGATATTCTACTTTTGTGGAGTACAGGTTTAAGTATGACCTAATGATTCTCTGGATTTTCTCAGTGTCTGTTGTTATGCCCCCCCTTTTCATTTCTGATTTTGTTAATTTGGATGTTCTCTCTCTCTCTTTCTTTTAGTTTGGATAAGGGTTTGTCTATTTTGTTGATTTTCTCAAAGAACAAACTTTGTTTCATTGATTCTTTGTGTGGTTCCCTTTCTCTCGATTTTACTGATTTCAGCCCTCACTCTGATTACTTCTGCCACCCACTCTTCCTGAGTTGTGTCTTGTTGTTGAAGAGTTTCCAGGTGTATGAGATCTCTTCAGATTCTTCATGCAGGCACTTAGTGCTATGAATTTTCCTCTTAGCACCACTCTCATGGTGTTCCATAAGTTTGGATATGTTGTGCACGCATTTTCACTGAATTCTAGGAAGTGTTTAAATTCTTTATTTTTGCCTTGACACAGTGGTAACTCAGTAAAGAGCTGTTCAGGTGCCAAGAGTTTGTAGGTTTTCTGTTGTTGTTGAAATCAGCTTTAATCCATGGTGATCTGATAAGATACAGGGAGTTATTTCAGTTTTCTTGCATCTGTTGAGACTTACTTTGTGACCAAGTATACGGTCAGTTATAAAGAAGGTTCCATAAGGTGCTGAGAAAAATGTATATTCTTTTGTGTTTCTGTGAAATGTTCTGTAGATACCTATCAAGTCCATTTGAGTCATAACATCTGTTAATCCCATTATTTTTCTGTTTAGTTTTAGTTTCTTTCTGGATGGCCTGTCCATTGTGAGTGTGGGGTGTTTGAGTCTTCCACTATTAATGTGTGAGATTCAATAAGTGATTTAATCTTTTTTTTAAACAAATGTTGGCACCCTTGCATTTGGGGAATAGATGTTCAGAATTGAGACATCATCTTCATACACTTTTTCAATGGTGAGTATGAATTATCCTTCCCCATCTCTTTTGGTTAATTTTTGTTGGAAGTTTATTTTGTTAGATTTTAGAATTACTACACCAGCTTGCTTCTTAAGTATATTTGCTTGGAAAATCTTTTTCTAACTCTTTACTCTGAGGTAATATCTATCCTTGATGTTAGAGTGTGTTTCTTGGATGCAGCAAAATGATATGTCCTGTTTTTGAATTCATTCTGTTAGTCTGTGTCTTTTTATTGGGTAATTGAGTCTAATGATATTGAGAGATATTGATGACCAATGATTGTTAATCCCTATTATTTTGATATAGGTGTTGTTCACAGTCGTGTGTGTGTGTGTGCGCACACTTCCCTTCTTTTGGTTTTGCTGGTATTAAATTATTTCCTGTGTTTTCTTGGGTATAGTTAACCTTCTTGGATTGGAGTTTTTCTTCTAGTATCTTCTATAGAGGTGGGTTTGTGGATAGGTACTTTTTAAATTTGGTTTTGTCATGGAATGTCTTGTGTTTTCCATCTGTGATGATTGAAAGTTTTGCTGGGTATGGTAGTCTAGGCTGGATTCTGTGGTCTTTTAGAATCTGTGTGACATTTTTCCAGACCCTTCTGGCTTTTGGAGGCTCTACTGAGAAGTTGGGTGTAATTCTAATAGGTTTGCTTTTATATGTTTCTTGACCTTTTTCCCTTACAGCCTTTAATATTCTTTCCTTCTTCTGTATAGTTAGCGTTTTGATCACTATGTGGTGGGGGAACTTTCTTTTCTGGTCCAATCTATTTTGTGTTCTCTATGTATGTTTATAGGCATCTCCTTTTTTAGGTTAGGGTAATTTTCTTCAATGACTTTGTTAACTATTTTTTGGGTCTTTGAGATGGGAATTTTTCTCCTTTTTCTATTTCTATTATTCTTAGGTTTAGTTTTTCCAAAATGTTTCAGATTTCCTGGGTGTTTTGTTTCAGGACCATTTTAGATTTAACATTTTCTTTTATTGTATCTTCTATGCTTAAGGTTCTTTCTTCTATCTCTTGCATTCTATTAGTGATGCTTGCACCTGTAATTCCTGTTCAACTAGCTGTATTCTCCATCTCTAGGATTCCTCAGTTTATATATATTTTTTTTATTGCTTCTATTTTCACTTTTAGATCTTGATCAGTATTACTCATTTCTTTAACTGTTTGTGTTTCCCTGGGTTTCTTTTAGAGGCTTATTCATCTCCTCTTTAGGGGCCTCTATTATTTTCCTAAGATTGGATTTAAGGTCATTTTCTTGTGCATCTGCTGTGTTGGAATATCCAGGGCTTGCTGTAGTGAGATGGCTGTGCTCTGGTGGTGCCATATTGCCCTGGCTATTGTTGACTGTAGCCTTATGCTGGCCTCTAGTCATCTGGGCTTGGGGTTATTACAAATTTCTTGCTGATTTCTGAGATTATCTTTATTAGATAGATGATTTCCCCCTTGGTTTCTATTTTCTCTTGTCTTCTGGTCCAAGTAGCCTGGAGTTCTGGTGACCAGTGGGTCTTCAGGTCCAGTATGGTGTCTCCACTGAGGTTTTTGAGGACTGCCTAACCTTTGGGGTTTTGGGTGCCATTGTTGCCTCTGGGGTTCCAATCACCTATGTTGCCTCTGGGGTTCTGGGTACCTGTGTGACCTCTTGGGTTCTGGGTACCTGCTTGGCCTCTGGGGTTCCTAATATGGCATGGCCTCTGATATAGCAGAAGTCTTCTGCTGAAGGTGTGAACTAGGATATGGAATCCTAGGGAAGAGGTGCTGTTGAGGGCTGCTGGGCTGGCTTTATGGAGTGTTATCACACACAGTGGATAGTGTCTTATCCGAGGTCCCTGGAATGGGCTTGGCCTCTGGTAAAACAGCAGGAGTTTGTGGTTAAAATATGGAGCCTAGGTCCAAAGTTTGGGTTTTGATTATTGCATTCTCAAGAGGCTTGACATGACATGTCTGCTGTATTTCCTGTAGATTTTAGCAGGTTCTAGAGGATCATCCATACTATATCACTGGTCAGCATTGGTACCTAATTCCCTTTTGCAGCTAAACATTATTTAATTAAACATCATCTCTTTAGTAAACCACAAGGAGATGTTTTCATCTTAGGCCCATTATACCAAGCACTGCTATAGACAGATGAGGATTTATATTTGTTTGAAGTACTTATATTTTGTATATAAACCTAGGGCTGTAATGGTGGGACCATATGGCAGTTTTATATTTGACTTTGTAAGAAATTATCAAAGTGTTTTCTAAAACTGCTGTATTTTTACATTCCTACCTGTAATATGTGAGGGCTCTAGTTTTTTTATGTATTCACCAACATTGTTAGTTTTCAGTGACTGGCTACAGTCTTCTTGGGGCATATGATATGGTTTGTCTTTGTAAACTTCATCACATTTCTTTAATTACCAGTGATCTTGCCTATCTTTGTATGTATTTATTGGCATTTATAAACTTTATTTGGTTTATAAGCTCCTTTATAGAGACTTTAATTTAAATGTTTGTATCATTGAATTGTAAGAATCTTTTGTATTTTGGATATCAGCACATTGATTTGAAAATAGTTCTATACCACCCCATTATGTAGATAGTCATTTCACTTTGTTGATTAAAATTTCTGTTTAACTTTCTATTTTATTTATTGATTTGATTCTGTAGACTAGCATATAAAGTGGTAGGTTCCATTATGGCATCTTTATAAACACGACCTTGAACTGTGTTCTCATTTGCTCCTGTCCTCTGCTGCCCTCCATTATTTACATTTTTTTGTTTGTTTTTTAAGACAGGGTTTCTCTGTGTAGCCCTGGCTGACCTGGAACTTGCTCTGTAGACCAGGCTAGCCTCCAGTTCACAGAGATCTGCCACTTCTGCCTCCTGAGTGCTGGGATTAAAGACATGTGCCATCACCACCTGGCTATTTTAAAAAATATTTAATTCACTGCCATTCTGAGATTTCCTTGATGTAAAAAAAAGTTTATTATTATTTTTTGAAGTCAACTCTTTTGTTTACCTTTTATTTTGCAGTTTTGGTGTCCTAGCTAAACATCTATTGCTAATTCCAAGGTCATGAAGGTACAATTCCACTCTTTGCTGTAAGAGTTTTATGATTTTAACACTTATATTTATGTTGTTTATCCATTTTGAATTAACTTATGGACATCATATCTGCCCTTATACAGTTATTTCTCCATTGAATACTCTTTGCGCCTTGGTGAAGACCATCTTGAGCTATTCTGAAAGAAGAAAATACCCAGCAGGAATTTTTCCAGAGAAGTTCTCTGGCCTCGGTAGAGGCAGAAACATTAGCTGAAGCAACAGGTCCTGCTACAAGACTTGCAGGCTGGTGTCATTCCCACCTCCCTACGCCAATGCTCTTTATGTGTTGATGGTTAAACACAGCCATATACCACAGAATGGCTTTTTTAAAAAAAATATTTTTCATTTATTTTATATTCTGACTATAGTTTCTTATCCAGATTAGAGTTTTGTAAGACTTATATTTTTCTTGTTTCATAGGAGACAAAAATGCAAAGACTGAACAGATACACTGTATGTTTGTTTCCAGTCCATACTGACCCCAAGGAGTTCAGGGTAGAGAGAACTGGAATTCAGAACATACTGTACCTCATCCCAGCACAGAGCAAGTTAACCAGGTATAGCAATGCAAAGGTCCAATGCCAGGTCAATTCCCAGGCAGAGGGATTCTCAGCTTTACACTGCTGGACTCAGCAGACACAATCCACAGTGGCACAGCATTTATCAAGATGCCAGTCAGATGTCAACAGCCCCTGGGCAGCGGCATTGTCACGAGTTGCAATACAAAAGGAAAGGCTTTTTCAGTTTTTTGTTTGTTGTGTGCGCGTGTGTGTGTGTGCGTGTGTGTGTGTGTGTGTGTGTGTGTGTGTGTGTGTGTGTGTGTGTGTGAGAGAGAGAGAGAGAGAGAGAGAGAGAGAGAGAGAGAGAGAGAGAGAGAGAGAGAGAGAGTTTGTAGCTTTGGAGCCTGTTCTGGAAGTCCTCTGTAGGCCTTGAACTCACAGAGATCTGCTAGTTTCTGCCTTCTGAGTGCTGGGATTAAAGACTTGCTTGTGCCACCAAGATCTCCTGAGTAAATTGGGATCATATGAGGGGAGGGAGCAAGGAGAGGTGAGAAGAGATCATGAGAGAATGAGATGGTTGAGTGGGACAAGCAACAGAGAGGAGAACAAGGAAATAGATATCTTGATAGAGGGAGCCATTGTAGGGTTAGAGAGAAACCTGGTGCTAGGGAAAACCCCAAGAGCCCCCAAGGTTACCAGGACTCCAAGCAATAGTGGAGGGGGTACCTTAACTGGCCTTCCCCTATAATCAAATGAATGACCACCCTAATTGTTATTATAGAGCCTACATCCAGAAACGGAAGGAGTCAGAAGCAGAGATCCACAGCTAAGCACTGGGGACTTGTTGCCCTGCAGAATGGATGGGGGGGGAGGATGGAGTATCGAGGGAGGCTGAGGGGGGACAGGCAGGAGGGAAGGAGAGGGAGCAGTGGTGGATATGGAAAAAATTTAAAAAACAAAACAAACAAAAACAAAAGGAAGGGCTTATAGAGGAACTTGCTTCCCTAGAATAAAGCAGGAGAAGATTACAGGCAGATGAAAATGCCTAGCATGGAGCCTATTAGAGCTAAATCAGTTTTGAAGATGAAGTTGGTGATTTATCACAAAGCTACGGTAATCAGGTATGCTGCAGGCAGATGCACAGACACATAGATCAAGGAGGAGAAAGGGTGACATAGGAACAGACCTGCAACAGCATTCCTGACCTACTGTGACAAAGCGCAAAAGCAATTCAATGGAGACAGAACTACCTTTTCACCAAGGCATATGACGCAATTGAACCTCTGCAGACCAACGAAAGGAGGGACTGCAACCTCAGTTTTACAATTGCCTCAAAGTGTATTATGGATCTAAATGTAGGATGTAAATGTTTTTGGCAAAAAAAAAAAAATCATATGAGGAAAAATCTTCAAGGGACAGTTCTTAGGCTTCAACCCCAAAGCACAATCCATGAGGAAAAAGTAGATATATTAGAATTTATTAAAATGTAACTTTTTGCTGTGTAAAAAACTGAGATAAAAGATTTGAAAATTGTATAGTATCAGATCAACATGAAAAACTTAAAATACCCCAAACCCAACAATAAAAAAATAGCCAATTAGAAAAGACACAGAGGCTTTCCAGCCTCCGTCACGGACCCTGCAGCCGCCACGATGTTGATGCCCAAGAAGAACCGGATTGCCATCTACGAGCTCCTTTTTAAGGAAGGAGTGACAGTTGCCAAGAAGGATGTCCATATGCCCAAGCACCCCGAGCTGGCAGACAAGAACGTGCCCAACCTTCCTGTGATGAAGACTATGCAGTCTCTCAAGTCTCGAGGCTATGTGAAGGAGCAGTTTGCCTGAAGACACTTTTACTGGTATCTTACTAACGAGGGCATCAAGTATCTTCGTGATTACCTCCACCTACCTCCGGAGATCATACCTGTCACTCTGCGAGCAGCCGTCCTGAACCTGGCAGGCCTCGGCCCAAAGGTCCAGAGGGTGAGCGACCTGCAAGATTCACAAGAGGGGAGGCAAACAGAGACACCTACAGAAGGAGTGCTGTGCCACCTGGTGCTGACAAGAAAGCTGAGGCCGGGGCTGGCTCTGCAACTGAATTCCAGTTTAGAAGAGGCTTTGGTCATGGACGTGGTCAACCACCTCAGTGAATTTGAAGATTGTTTTGAATAAATTTTAAAGAAAAATGAAAAAAAAAAAAGAAAAAAGAAAAGACACAGAGAGTTGTAGTTACTGTCTGAGGCTATGATAAAAACACTCTGATAAAAAGCAACTGGAGGAAAGGGTTAGATTCAAGATTTACTTCCAGGTCACACACCACCATCGAGGGAAGCCAAGGCAGGAACCCGAAGCAGTATTACTACCTCCCACTCACAGCCCGGGAAGTGCGGTGGGACCTCCGAGGTGCTGATGCCAGCCCTCAGGAAAATGAACAAATTTCAGGCGGTCTTCAACTTGCATGGTGACTTTTTTTTTTTTTTTTTAAATCTTAGGATGTTGCATGAGTGATGTGCATTTAACAGATGTTATACTTCAAAAAATTAAGTAACTTGTTTTATTTTTGCTGTATCCCTCCCAGACTGAACCCAGAGTGTTTGACGTGGTAGGCAAGTGTTCCACCCACTGAGCTACAGTCCCATTTCAAATTTGGATCTTTTCATAGGCTAGTGATCTGTGGTCCAGTCTTCACCCACTGCTGGGCTACAACTCCCAGACAGTCAGTTGGTCACAAGGAACAGTAGATGGCACCCCACAGTGTGTCGTGCCACTAGGCTATTCTATAGGTCAGGTAGCGTGAGTGTATTTTGTACATAAGATGATTTCAACTTAGGATGGATTTGTGGGGAGTTAGTGTTGCCCCATTGTAAGTCAAGGTAAAGGGAATGTTGGAGTCAATGATTGAAAACTGAACTCGAGATGTTGGCCCCCAAATCCACACCCTTTTGTGGCAGGGGAAAATGGTAGAATTGTTGTTCTAGCTTTAGACAAGAGTCTTTTTCTGAGTTTTCTTAAGTCCAGAGGTCCAGCCCTCAGAATCCAAAACTAATTCATGTTATAATACTTTGCCAAGATATAACAACTGCCAGGAAGACACAGCTGCATAGTATTTGCTTCATTGCTGTCCTTACCACCTGAGTGTGATGCAGCCGCAATTAGATTGCCTCCCTGGTTTATATCTCATTCTCTAAACTTGCTTTTATACAGTTGTACTGAATCCCCTGCCAGGACAATAGTACATTTTTACCTTCCTTTTCTGTTTTAAATATCCTCAGTGAATCACTAAATGAGCCTTCATAATTCAATCACCCACCTCCTTATGGGTGGATATTTGAGGTTTGAGTTTCCTTTATCTTCAGGGCTTGATCTGAAGTGACAGCAGCTCATTGGACATGGCACTCAGAGAAGAAGATTCAATGTTTTTCTGACAGCCCTGTCTCCCAGCATGCTCCTCCCTGCCATTGGAAGAGAGAACTGAGCCTGAATCCTAGGCTCCTAATAGCTAGGTCTCCAACCTGGGACAAATGGCTGATGTGTTATTTAACATATCAAAGAAGATTCTCCCAGCATCCCAGGGTATGGATGGCATATCTGCCCCTCACCCTAATCTTCTCCAGCTCAGGTGCTGAGCTGCTCTTCCCCCAATTTTCCTTCCATATCTAACCAGCCATTTTGGTTACCTGGCTCTTGTCTCTTCTGGCTCTCCTCACATGGCTCAGGGTCACATTGGACTCTCTCAGATGTCCCTGTCTCTGCCTACATTCTCCCTTTTATCTACAACAATCCTTCTCTTCTACCATGCCTAGTCATGTGCATCCTTTTTTTTTCTCATTTATCTGGTGCCAAAACCTGGGATTGGCATATATGAGTGCCTTTCCAAGGGGCTCAGTCTCTCTGGACCAAGCTGTGGTCTGATTCTCCTGAGGTGTGTATGGATCATTTGTGTCCCTGGCTTCTACCACCCACATATCTGGCTCCAAATTCTAGAGTCACGTTCCTCAGCCACTTCTTCTTTCTCCTGCTCTAACCATCCATCTTCTCTCGCATACGTGGTCAGTGCCGAATTTTCAGCTGCTATGCTGATCTTGTCTGCTAGCCCTGGGCTCTGAGGACCTGAAAGAATAGGGTAGACGACAGGCTAAGGCTGCAGGCACCTTCCTTCACTTACATTTATACAGGAATGAAACAAAGAAAGCATGATCCCAGGAAGGTTGTTTGAGTTCAGAAAAACATGATCAGAAAAATATGTTTTAAAAAAACCACCAGTAAGCACATGTTAAATATTAATAGAGCAGCCCTTTCCCAGAACTCTCTCAGGACAGACCAGTTTAAGCACAGTTGCCTGGCATGTACTGTAGATTGTATCTGGGAAAGCATGGAAGCAAGGCAGAAGGCTGTATCCAGACCCAGGGCACATTGACCAGATTGGGTTCTCTAGCTATGTTCTGACATCTAACAAGAGTGAACATGTCTTATGAATTGAATGTACATGTTTGTCACAGAAGGCACAAAATCACATCCAAGAACAATCCAGGGAACAGAATGCATTTGAGGTAAAGGCCTTCTGCCTTTTTTTTCTGGAGCCTCGCAGAGTTCCCCAAGGCACTGTTCTTTTGACGGTGTTCTGATTGTAAGCCCCCGTGGCACACCCACCATAGGGACAGCTCTACTTCTAGGACATTTACTCCTCTCCAATAGAACCCTCCCTCTTCACCCCAGCTCACAGGCTCCCTTCTCCGGTTCCCATATAACGTTGGAAATTTTTCCTCTTTTGCTTCTTAACTGATTTCCTGGGAGACAGCCTTGGAAGGTCAGAATAAACTTTTCCCCTTTCCCCATGGAGTGGCTATTTTGGTTGCTCGCTCTCCCTCTCTCTATCCTTTTCCCCCTCCTTCCTCTCTCTCTCCCCCACCTCTCCTTCTTCTTTCTCTCCCTCTCTTTGCCTCTCTCTCTCTCTCTCTCTCTCTCTCTCTCTCTCTCTCTCTCTCTCTCTCTCTCCTTTCCCTTTGTAGCCCTGGCTGTCTTAGAACTACTCTATAGACCAGGCTGGCCTTGAACTCATGGAGATCTGCCTGCCTCTGTCTCCTGAGTGGTGGGATTAAGGGCACGTACCACCACCACTGCCTGGTTTAATTTGGTTTCTTTAATGCAGAGAAATGACAGCTCCCACAGGAAGATGCCTTTCTAAGAGGGTTTGGAGACAAGTGGATCTTCTCAGGAATCTGATGCAGCCAGGCATGAATGTAAAAGGAAAGTGTGGTACCTAGAGTCTCTAAAATATCACCACTGGCTCTCTCCACTCAAATGCAGGCATACCAATTACCTGAACAATCAGATAACACACACACACACACACACACACACACACACACACACACACACACACACACGCAAACCACACCATAAACAACCCACAGCACACACCACCCATATGCTTCACACACCAGATGGTGTGCATGTACCACATCATACCAATATTCCAGATCATATAATGAAGCACATCATACTACATACACATGGATACTGTATACAACACATAGTATCCACAGCATTTGTATGCTACTCTATATATCACATACAAACATCATACAACATATAACATATAGTATACAAACACCACACTCTGCTTATACATACTGCAATTCTCCCACTGAACATACATAATACATGTCCCACAGTGTATCTGTGTCACACATAAACCATACATGTGGCACATACATCATTCACTGCTTCTTGTACCATATACATACCACATTCACACACCTTTTACTCAGTTCTAAATCTAGGCCATTAGGGTGGTGCTGTTAGTATTCAAAGTAGGTATTCTCTATCAATTAATCCTCTGTGGAAATACTTTCACAGACACACCCTCAGTAGTGGTGAGGGTGCCTCATTAATGTCATGTGTTAATCTAATTGTGTTGACAACTCAGATCTTACCAGTCTGCCATATTGAGATGGTTTGTTTTATTAGTAGTAATTCTACATGTGAGTAACAATAGCCTCCCCCATATCTTGGTTTTATACTCCAGAATTTCAGTTCTCATGGTCAAATGCAGTTTGAAATATTAAATAGAAACTTCCAAAATAAAAATCAATAAATTTATTATGATTGCTCTATTTTATTATTAGTTATTATTAATATCTTAGTGTACCTAGTTTATAAGTAATATATTTTAATATATATGTTTATATATGTGTGTGTGGGCATGTGGTTTAATATATATGTTTATATGTGTGTGTGGGCATGTGGTTTGACAGTGGTCCAGGCTTTCACTGAGGATCTTGGGATGTATCCCCATGATGGGATGGGTGAAATGCTGTTCTTTATTCACACTTAGACCCATCTTCTCTCCCTTCTCTGCTAATATCTATGCCTGGGGGGGGGGAACTCTTGCTGACAGTACTCCAGTTAGATTTAGCAAATGGAAAAGATGTAGAGGATCCTGGAAGTGGAAATTGGTGTTTTTTTTTTTTTTTTTTTTGCATTGTTTTCAGGTAGAGACAGAGCAGGCCCTTTGAAACACTGATTCATACTCTTTCACACTGCTTCATACTCCTTTACATTTTTTCACAGTGCTTCACACTCCTTCAGCCCAGCTAGCCTGTCTTCCCCCTTTTATTTGTAAGTTGTGGAGAGGTAACTGCTTGTGTTCAAGTGCCTCACCTCCTTGATTTATTCCCTCACCCAACTCCATCTCTGTAAATTACTTTCCCAATAGAGTCTCTTCAATTGACGATGACGAGCCAACTTCTGCTTCCTGCCTTGACTGTGACTGTCATATTTATCTCACACCATCAGGGGTCCTCTTCCTTTGTGGAAGGAAGAGTTCCGATCCATTGTGCATTGTGATTGCACAATGACCATTGATAGTCATTTAATTGTCTACACTTATGACTATTTCTGCCGATCACCTAGGTGTTTTGTTTTTCCTCGAGTGTTTCCACATTTCTGTGGTTTCTCTCTAGATCACAGAACATTTACTTAATCTGTTCCCCACTCTGCAATGAAACACTGCTTACTTAAGTAGTATTCACTTTTGTTCATTTATTTTTGAAATACGCTTTTACTATGTCACATGCACTGGTGGTCCTGACTGTCCTGTTCTCCTGCCTTAGCCTTGGGAGCATTGGATTTACAGGACCATGCCACCATGCTTGAAATGGTCTACAATTTTCAGTAACTGTGTTTTATTTTCAAAAGCTTCTTCTTTTTTTTTTTTTTTTTGTTTCTTTTGCTTTGTGCCAGGCTGCTTCTGTTATATGGACACAACCATGTCTGTAGTCCAGGACTAATGGGAAGCATTTGATCTCTAAGTGCATTTTTTTTTAAGTCAGCTTTTAAAATTCATTTTCATACATCTCTGCACCATTGATTTTCTAACCATACAGGCAACTGTTTATGACAGTGAGCCAACAAGCCCCCCACCCCCACCTGCCCGGGTGGATGATGTGGCATTACTGCACCTTCCAGGGAAAGGTAGGACAACTGCTTTACCCATGGTGCTTTGTGCTCTTGGGCCATGCTTGGATGGCTTGCTTAGGATGAGCAGATGTGTGCGTGCATCCACTCGTGTGTGCATATGCACAGGAGGGGGACAGGAAAGGCACATTTCACAAACAGCTGAGTCTCCAAGAATGAGGACAAATTTTCTATGTGGAAAATAGGTTTGGTGAGCATGATTTCCAGCCTCACTCAACAGTAGTCCTAAACACAAGGAGTGCTACATGGAGAATAAGCTATGGAAGTAACAGCGATGGACTTGAAACATGTGGCCAGGCTGATTTCAGCGATGGTCATGCCTGAGCTCCGGGTACCCCCAGGACTACAATGGGATATCCAGAGAGGCATGTGAGAGGTGACTTGGATTTGGATAGGCTTTAAACTATAAATGATAGGGTGGAAGGGTGAGCAAGGGCTGTGGGAACTCAGGGAGAGAATACAGCTCAGCTCTGTGGGTGCCTCTTCACATCTCATGCTTTCTCAGAACGTCCCTTGTAGATTTTAGCTGTAGCACTACTATAAGCAATGAGATGACTTTAGTCTTCAGATTGTGACCATTTCCTACACTGACTGTCCGAGGTGGGACAGCAGCTGTGAGCAGGCCTGAGTCCTAGTCTTAGGAATGTGCCATCAAGGAGAAATCTGTCTTTTTTACTCAGCTCTGTTCACTAGGTGAAGGAACATACTGACCTTGAGTTGACTAAGAGATCAAAGAACATGCATGGATTAGAAAATGCCTTTACCAACAGCAGACTAGAGGGTGGAGAACTCCTGAGAGATCACTTCTCCCTCTGGATTCCAAAATGATCCATGTGGAATGTTCTGGGGCATGGGAAGTGAGGCCCATTTCCAAGTTGCCAAGGAAGATCAGATGAGCCAGCTGTTTCTATAGCAGAAGGGAAGGTGCACCTGGGAATTGGAGAATGCAATCTGTCTGCAAAACTTTGCAGATAGGTCAGCTGGTCCTGGATGCTAGAGAGTGGAAATGTTCCTGGGTTTTCTTTCACCTGGGCTCCTTAGATGCTCCACTTATGCTAGGACAGTGGTTCACAACCTTCCTGATGCTGTGACCCTTTAATATAGTTCCTTATGTTGTGGTAACCCCCCCAACCATAAATTATTTCATTGCTACTTCAAAACTGTAATTTTGCTACTGTTATGAATCATAATGTAAATATCTGATAGTCAGGATATCTAACATGTGACTCCCAAAAAGGCTGTGAACCAAAAGAGCTGAGAACCACTGTGCTGGGCCTGGCTCTAAGGCCACTAGAGGGTGCTGTTCTTTTCCCTAGCAGAGACAAAGTACCCAATAGCCAGTGTGGAGTATGCTAGTCACCCTATGGATATAGGAAATGAGAAGCTATTTATCTTCTGTGTGGGGTCCATATGGTCCTCGAAAAGAACCTTTGATCCTAAGCTCAAATCCTAGTTCTCCTAGGTGTAAGTTGAATTGATTGGAGGACACTGCACTCTTCAAAGCTCAGTGAAGGGGGATGATCACATCTTCCCCAGTCATGACATTAGCACAGGAGTGAGCTCCTGACCTGCACAGGAATAGCTCTAGCTTCACTGACTGATTAGATCCTCTGCTGTTGTTTTCTAACACATGGCTGCTCAGGCTTGTGAAACTGAGCACAGGGGTTCTCAGATGTGTCCACATCAAAGCCCACCTCTCTCTGAAAGCCTTACAGGTAGCCCAGGCCCTTTATAACTGGGGGAGGTTGCTGTCAGAGCATCTGACTTGCTGCCTATGCACAGGGATCAATGCTCATGGATCTCTGCTGGAGCAGAGTGGTTCCCATACAGACAATAATTTCAGATGTTATGCTTCCAGAAGTGTTACAACCGGGCCCTGTAAAATTCCTTCATTCTTCTGTCAGAGTGGCCTTCATGTGTGCATCTATGGGAGGCCTGGATCACAGAGACAAGAATTATGTCTGGAAGACAGACTGAGAACACAAGTGTATCTACTTTCCAGCCATTTCCAGCAGCAGGGCTGGAGGGTTGTGGGAGTGCATTAAGCAGCAGGGACATGGAGGCTGGCCTGAAGAGGAAGCAGCCTATTGCAGCCTGTCCGCTGGGATGAGAGCCCGGTCCCTGGGAGGAGACAGCAGATACAAGTCCACAGCCAGTGAGCAGAAGCCTGGACATGTCCTAAATCTGGCTGCTTCTTAGAAGAATGACTTCAGGCAAGTTGCTCGGTTGTGATCCCATTGCTTCACCAGGGAGGCAAGGATGAAGATGTCCATCTCTCAGAGCAGCTGTGATGATTAAATAAGGCAATTTCTGTATGGTTTTCAGTGCTGTAAGTGACACTTGAATGGCCACAGCACCAGGAACCATTTCTGCTTGTAGCTACAGAGAGTTGCAGGGCATGCTAAGTATTTAGGAGGCTGCCCTAGAAACAGATGTGTCACCCCAGAAGGTCCTCTTGGCTCAAATATGACTTTACCATGTGGTCTCTCATGGGAGGAGCTGCCTTGGTGTGCTCCTTGACTCCTTATCATATCCCCTGCCCCAACCTTGAAGGTCTGTCCCGACTGCCCTGGTTGCTTTTCTGGAAGCCCATCTCTTTCCTTTTGGCCACACACTCCTAATGCCTTGCCTTAGTCTTTGCTGTGCCGTACGCTCTCCTTGAACGTCCAGAGGACACAGGTCATTTGCTCTCTTGAATAACTCATTTCTGTGCTTACTCATCCCTTGTCTGCTTCTCCAAGCCTCAGAGCTCTGGAATGATGTCAGTTCTGAAAGATACCCGGACCAGATGATGTCTCTCTCACTCAGCTATGTGTATCCAGCTGGACAAAAATATCTCACAGTAAAGGATGCAGCAATATTGGGCTGGATAGGTTGAATGGGTTTATTTATTTATTCATTTTTGTGCCTGGGGACTGGCTTGGAACTCTTGAGCCACCATGCCCCATTGTGGGAAGGCACTTTTTCTTAAGTCCATTCCATGGTTGAAGAAACCAAGAACAGAGAGAGGGGGAGAAAGGAGTGGAGAGAGAGAGAGAGAGAGAGAGAGAGAGAGAGCGCAAACGTGTAGTAGTTCCTCTTCAGGCTGCTGAGTGATGTGCGGAGCGGACCAGTGTGCAGCCTGCACCTCGTTGCCTGGGGGCTGGCGGTGGGTGCGGCTCCTGAAGCGGGCGGTGCCGGAGTTTTGTGGGCGGCACGGACCTGGGCTCAGGCTAGGACCAGCGGGGTGGCCCCCGGCTAAGGAACATAGCTCTGCTGCCGGAGCTATTGAGGTCACTGTAGAACCACACTATTCTTTTTCCCAGCAGGTTCAGGATGCTGTCGGAAAGAGGGTCAAAGAGTTCAAGGCATCCTCCGGGAAGTTGAGCACACTGCTTGGCTGGGACACCTGCCGCAGGGTTCCTGGTTGGCTTTCTAGCTGGGACTTGGCGCCACATCTGGGCTTGGTGCTCTGGTTCTCTTTACCTGGGACGCGGTGGCCTGATATTTCACCAGGTGAGTACACCTGAGGAAGTAAGCTGCACATATGAAGTGTCAAAGTATCTGCAGGCGAACATTCAGAGCTGGTGGCTGGTCCTGGAGATTTTAGGGGAGGATCATCACCTGCAATAGTCCTTCCCCGAGGAATTGACTTTGTGTCCATTGGATTTCCTTAGATTGGTTAGGAAAGGGCTCAGCAGAACTTTGGGTCAGGGGTGGCAGTGGGGTGTGTAGCCTGACTCCATGCTTCAAAATGAAATCCGGGTTTTGACAGGTTTTGATGAGCTTGTATAATATTGTCCCCTCCCATAGGGTCATCAGGAGGAGGTTAGAGTCAGGGCAGGCCATTCATGTTGGGACTGCCGTTGAGTGGGTTTTTTTTCAGCTATCTTGTGTGATTACAAGGCCAGCAAACTGTCCAGCAGAGGACTGAGGGCTTGGGGGACACCGTCTCAGTTTTCTGAACCACATCCCAGCATCCCTACAGGCTCCCCTGAGACATGGCTTCATAGAAAATGAGGTTGTGTTTTGTCAGTGGGTCAGGGATATTATCTCCAGCACCCCCACCCCTGACTTGTGCCTCAGCTTTGGCACAAGCTCACTTCTTGTTGTTCTTCCCCAAACCTGTGTTTGCCAAGAGAGGTGTCTGGGAATCTGGCTGGCCAGGGATCCAGTTATGCTTCTCACAAACTGTAACCTTGGCCAGAGCCCTTCACCTCAATAGGTTTCCTCTTCAAAACGGAGCCCATGGGGCCACACAGATGGCTCAGTGGTTAAGGGCACTGGCTGCTCTTCCCAAGGACCTGGGTTTGATTCCCAGCATCCACATGGTAGCTCCCAGCTACCTGCAACTCCAGTTCCAGGAGATCTCTCTCTCTCTTTCTGGTGTCTATCAGCATCAGACATGCATATGGTATGCAGATACACAGGCAGACAAATCACCCATACACATAAAATAAAAATGAAAGCTTAAATGGACCACATGCATTTGCCATCTCTACAGCTTGCTACTGACCTTGCCATATAGATCTATATGGCCTTCTGGGGAACTGTGGGAGAGCTTATAGTTCAGTGGGATGGCAAGTGAAAAATGAATGTCTCTGCCGCATTGTGCCTCCTAGGAAACGTGAATTCCCAGTAAGGTAAGACTTTCCCTTCTTGCTTCTCTTCTCAAAGAAGGGATACCTGTAGCCTGCCTTCCAAAATCCCTATAAAATGCTCCACTCTGTTCCTCCTACTTCAAATGGCTCAGCTCTGCTTGGAGCTAGGTATCCCTCAGGTTGTCTGTGGCTCACAGAAATGATTTTTGCTCATTTATTGCTTATTGCCACTTCCTTCTTCTCCGTGTCTCTCTGGGGCCTCACTTTAGGCAGCAATGGTGGAGAAAGTACACAAAGTTCATTTGGAGGGAGGGGCACATTACTGCCTGTGGATGGGGCTGGTCCTCATTCCATTATAGGAAAAACAGGAGTATGACCCAGCCCTGGGCTCAGAGGAGTCCTGCCTTAGAGGTAAGCTCTGAGCAGGGCAGGGCATGATGTTTCCAGACACGAGAGCTGTTTGAGGCCAGTGCTGGTAAAGGATCAGAGCGGGAAGTGGGTCCTGGTTATGCCTTTGTTGGGACATCCTTTTCTGGGATAGCAACAGACAGCTGCAGTCAGGGAATCTCAGAGGCTGGGCATGGGCTGTGTTGTCCTTTGTCCAGCTCCTATTGGAAGATGAAGTCTGTCCCTCAGGATGGAATTGGTGGAATGAATGGAGGGGAATTAATATTTGATCAACACCTAGGATGAGCCAGTTCAGCTTTGGGTACCATTGCCTCTCTGGAGGTGGCGAAGTAAGTTCTTAAGAGGGATCTTCTCCACTGAGCGGTTTCATTGTTTCCCTGAAGAAGACAGATACTGACTTGAAATCTGGTCAGGGGCTAGGAGCTCTAGGTCTCTCTCACCTTCCTGCTGTCTCAGTTTCTTTGCCATCCACTGCCCTAAGCTTGAGCCAGACTGCCCTCTGACCCAGGGCTCCTTTCCACCTTTATATTGCTGAGGAAACTGGGGCTTAGAAAATTTCCATGACTGATAATTTCCATGACTTCCTATTGAAAGGAGGCAGAGCTGTTATTTAAACCGAGGACAAGTGTTCAGTCTAGTGGCCTGTGTAGGAGCCTCCCATGGCACTTCAATCACTCTTTACACACATGTGGTTGTTCATTTGTGTGATAGAGAATCCTGTCATCAACCCCAGATGCTCCCAGATGACCTGGGGACGAGGCATAGGCTCTTGAATGAAGTCTTTCCCACCCTCTATCTGGTTGGTGAGCGGCTTCCTTCAGCCTCATGGTCTCACTCTGGCCATTTTAATTTCGGTTTCTTTAGGACAGCTTCTCCTCAGGCCCTGAGGGAAGTTACTCTTTCCTTTCTCACCAGGCTCTATTTAGATACACCCCTCAGGACCAGCCCTCCTTCAGTATGTTCTATGAAAGGAGTCCGATCTCCTGATTACCTGGAGCTCAGGGTTTGGGGTTTGAGTGACTGATCAGTGGTGCTGAGTTGTGCTGTCCTGGGCCATAGGCACTTCCCCTGAGTTAGAAACCAACGGTTTCTGAGGACAAGGACATGAGTTAGGAAAAACTACGAATGCTGCCTTTGACCATCCCATTTCTTCTGTATCGGCTCTCTCAGGGTCTCATTCTACTGTCTATATCTAAGTGGCCTCTCTATACACACATGGCTTGCTGGCAGCCCGTCAGTGGCTCACCTGTCATTCCTAGCCAGGCTTACCTCTCCAGCCTCATGCCTTCCGTATTCCTCCTCAGACTGGGCTGTTCCGAAGGACTTGCTTGTCTGAGGAGCCTGCTGTCCCTCCTGCCTCTGTGCCCTGTGCACACTGTTACCCACCTTGAACTCTCTCTCCCTTTGTCTCCTGTTCAGCCTGTGAGATATAGGTTCTGTACTGTCTCTTCTCTATCCCTGTCCTCAGCTCCTAGGTCACAGGTACACACAGTACCGACTGTGGCTTTGAGGGCCCTCTGCATTCCCAGTGACCGGTGTCTCTGCTCTGTGAGGGCCATGGCTGTATAAGTCACTTTGGTGGCCTTTGTGCTTACCCTGGGGCCTGGCCCATGTTAGTCAAGCACATGACCAAAGCCACGCTCATTGTCTGGAGCCTTTTCTGCCTGCTAAGTCCCCTCTGGTCGAGCTGGTGTTTCTCCACATTGATGCTGTCACCCTGGCCTGTGGTCAGACAGGGTCCTGGGCTTCTGTTCCTTTTGCTGCCTTTCGGCCTGTTTTGTGCCACTGATTAATGCAGCTGTGGCTTCCTCTTCTCTCAAATCCCCATCCTATGTTTAGCCTGCTATATTTCATCTTGTTATATTTGGCTAAATGTTTTTTGTTCAGAAGGCTGTGATGCCAGCTAACCCTTGTTCCCCTGGAGAGCTGGCAGCCCAGATAATCAGAGTGTAAACTTTCATTCAGATTCCTTGACTTTGGAAATGGCCAGATGAGACTTACTTCTACAGGTCAGGTCAAGTAAACAGTCAGTGACATTTGTGACAGCTGGAAAACCAATTTTATTAATCTCTGATTAGTTTGGCCTATCTACCAAAACTGCATTTGATCATGAAGATAAGAGTATATTGAGAATGGGCTGTGTATTTAAAAATAGGCATGGCTAATATATGACATCAAAAATTATATCAAATAGTCTATTCTGCTATGAGTAGCATTTCTCAAAAGGTCCCAAAATCATGTGCAGCGAAGTCTTACTTGATAAATACAGATTTCTTGGCTCCATCCCATACCCACCTAACTGGTTCTCCTGGGGAGGGGCCTTCGCTTTAAACACATCCCTGCGATGACCCTGATGTGTAGTGAAGGTTGAGAATGAAAAACTTGTAAGAATAATGATACCTGGAAAGCCTAAGTGGTAATTTCCAAGGTGATATGCAGTACCATGGCAGGCTGCCCATCACTGGAGCCCGGGGTCTGAAGGGTCAGTGCTTTTAGAAGTTCCATTTGTTCAGGAAGCCCAAGCAGAATGGTAACTAGTGCCAGGGTGACTTGAACATAGGTATGTTGTAGGGGGAGTGATAAGCATCATGTGTTGGTGGTCAGGAGTGTGCATGAGTATTGTGGGCAGCATGGAGAAGCAGTGTATTGATGAACCAATCTGTATCCCTGGAAGTCTTTACCTTCACCATATGCCACCTCAGAATCAAGGATGACAGGGTGTTTGGATCTGAAACCAGGAGGGTGAATTGTGTGTTAAGATCCAATGTTCAGGTTCCATGGGTGTCATGAAAAATTGACAGTCACTATATGCAGTAGAACCTATTGCTGTCTTTGTTGGGATAAGTGACAAAAGGCTTCCTATGCTTCAAGATCTTTATCTTCAGAACAGCTTCAAAACCAGAGGTCAGAGGGAGTTTGTCAGGCAAGTTATGGCATCAGATAGTCTGATACCTTATTGGCTGTGACAGTATGAGTAAATGGCTTCCTGTATGGCTTTATTCTGACAACTATTATCAATCCCACCAATGAACTGGGTTGCTAATACTTGTCAGAATAAAGTAGATAATTTGCAAAGCACTGAGCATAGTCTCTGGCATGCAGCAAATGCTGCCTACAAGGTAGTGATTATTGGATGTCAGTCTCTTACCTTAACCTTTATCTGATGGCTCCCAATGCCATGGGATAAAAGGAGCCAAGAACCTTGTCTCTTGCCCTTGTTCTTACCTGGGTTCCATCCTAGAGGCACGATCCTAGAGTCCTATATGTTTGCTTTGCAGGCTGCACTCTGAACTGGGCACTTCAGTCCTGGAGTTCCTGGATCTTCTCACATCTACTATGAACACCTCTCATTTCCTGGCCTCCCTCTTCCCAGGATTCCTCCAGGGTAAAAATGGAACAAATCCATTGGAGTTTCTCTATAACTTCTCTGATGGCTGCCAGGATTCAATGGACCTGTTGGCCTTCATTATCATCACCTACAGCATTGAGACCATCCTGGGGGTCCTGGGAAACCTCTGCTTGATGTATGTGGCCACAAGGCAAAAGGAAAAGTCCAATGTGACCAACTTACTCATTGCCAACCTAGCCTTTTCAGACTTCCTCATGTGCCTCATATGCCAGCCACTCACAGCCACCTATACCATCATGGACTATTGGATCTTCGGTGAAGTCCTTTGCAAGATGTTAACTTTCATCCAATGTATGTCAGTGACGGTCTCCATTCTCTCATTAGTCCTTGTGGCCTTGGAGAGGCACCAGCTCATCATTCATCCAACAGGCTGGAAGCCCAGCATCTTCCAGGCCTACCTGGGGATTGTGCTCACCTGGTTCATTTCTTGCTTCCTCTCCTTGCCCTTTCTGACCAATAGCATCCTTAGTGACCTCTTCCACCACAACCACTCCAAGGCTGTAGCGTTTCTGGAGGACAAGGTCGTCTGCATCGTACTCTGGTCCTCCGACTACTACCGTCTCATCTACACCACCTTCCTACTCCTCTTTCAGTACTCCGCCCCTCTGGTCTTCATCTTGGTGTGCTACGTCCGCATCTACCAGCGCCTGCGGAGGCAGAGGCAGGTGTTCCACAAGGACTCTTGCAGTTCACGAGTTGGGCAGATGAAGCGGATCAATGGCATGCTCATGACAATGGTGATTGCCTTTGCAGTGCTCTGGCTGCCCCTGCATGTGTTTAACACTCTGGAGGACTGGTACCAGGAGGCCATACCTGCTTGCTATGGCAACCTCATCTTCTTGATATGCCACATGCTTGCCATGGCATCCACCTGTGTCAACCCTTTCATCTATGGCTTTCTCAACACCAACTTCAAGAAGGATATGAAGGCCCTGGTGCTGACCTGCCACTGCAGGTCACCCCGGGGGGAGTCTGAGCATCTTCCCCTGTCAACTGTGCACACGGATCTCTCCAAAGGATCTCTGAGGCTGAGTGGCAAGCCTAACTTCATGTAGTCTTGTCTAAGATTTTCCCTATTGTTGGTTTTTTTGATAGACACTTTCACTTAGCCAAGTAGACATATCACAAGCTGGAGTAGCATCTTGTCATTTTTGGGCTTGGGAACCCAGATAGGTTGGCAAGAGATTTGAAGCTTGGCATTCAGATGGTTTAGCCATTTGCTTCTAGGAGAATTTTGAGTCCAGATTCTGCAAATTATACAGTGAACTTTGTGCTTGAATTGTGAGTGTCACAGCCAGAGATGGGAGACTTTAACAGCCACTCAGCACAGATGCCTGAAAGCATCATCCATGTCCTGCGCACTCAGCTAACCTGCTACACGCATTGTGCTATGCTCTCTCAAGGGATGCTGGGTGTTCCAGCAGCCTTTGGCAGAAGGATTTATAGAAGAAGGTTCAGGGAATTGAAAGTTTGTTTAATAAAATATTTGCTGAAATGAACAGGGACTAGGAATGGGCTACAATGAATGTAATTATCTCATCTATGGAGGTTGAAGTCCAGTGCACCTCCTTTATGGTGAATTGTGTTCAAGGCATCCCAAGTGTATGGACTAGACACCTTGTCTTTAGAAAGAAGGAAATGCCAAGATTGTTCTTGGCCCACTTAAGATGGGATATTGCAGCCCATTTCTGTCTGTGTAGAGCAACCTTCCAATAAAGTAAATAATCTAGTCCCTGGGAGACTTGTGCTACACAGAGCAGTGTTGTCTGGCAAGATGACACACACACACACACACACACACACACACACACACACACAAACCACCATGACCTCACACTTCTCCAGATACTGTCCTGGTACCTGGAATGTACCTTTCATTCACTTTTCATCAATGTGGCTCAATGAAGTCAGGATGCCAGTGTGCAGATTAGGTATTCAGTGGAAGGTAGGAACTGGGATGATATGTAGAAGCTCCACTTTATGTCTTCTGTCCCCTGCTCTCTTGGATAGGGTGACATTAGCCTACCTGGATGGCTGTTTTCCGATCCTATTGTCCTGGTGCCTAATGGTCCTTGAGAAGTCCTGGCTACCAGCTTTCTTGATGCTTGCCAACCTAAGTATCTTCTGAAGACCAGCAGCCCTCACATCTGGGGGCTGTTAGATATGTGGTCTTTGTTGCAGATGTGCTGAATGTGAATCTGCATTTGGCCAGAATGTGTAGGTTAACTGTAGGCACACTGAAGGCTTTGCTCTAGGAAGCAGGTTACCTTGAGGTTTGGGGTTATTGGGTGAACACCTGCAAATGTGTACTCTGGGGTCTGCGGTGAATCCATGTTTTGAACATATCTTTAAACATTGAATTGCTGAAAAGATATGCTCTCTTTCAGCTGTCATTTCTTTGGCTTCATGTAGACATATTTCTTGGGAAACTTTTTCATTATTTCACTAAATCCTTGCTAGATTCATAGAATACAAAGTTCCATCCTAGAGAGTCTCCCTTTGCATTCTGCTCCACCTCTTGTAAAACTATACCATTAACAGTTTTCCGTTGTTTTGATAGCTGCTTACAGTTCAGAAACTGCCAACACCTTTCTGTACTTCTGTGACTCCTCACAGCAGGGGGCGGGGGCTCCTGTGATGAGGTTAGTTGCCCCATGTAGAGGAACTCTAGGATCAGAGCTGGAGAGCGTTCCCACAAAGCAAGCCTTGGAGTTCTGAGACTGTTCAAAGCCTCATCAAATCCTAGCAGTAAGAGCTCAACCCTATTTAACTCTAGCTTTTTCCTCTTAAATAAACCACCTTGACTGGCTTTATAAAAGTAATTCTATTCAAAGGTAAATATATTTAAAAATAAAATGAAAGAAAAAATTATCCATAGTTCCATCATTGAAAGACAATCATTAATTATATTGTGGGAACTCATTTTTAGTTAGCATATATTTGTTTTGAAAATGTTATTGAATTGTGTATGTATTGGTATTTACATGTGTGTACTATTTAAGGATTATGTAAATGACATCTAAGGATTGTTTCATATGAGGCAGGCTGTTGCTATGTGACTCAGGCGACTATAAAACTAACTGTGTAGCCCGAGTTGGACTCCAACTCAGTGATTCTCTGGCCTCAGTCTCTTCTGAGTGCTGGGATTATAGGCGGGCACCACCACACATGGCTTAGCTTGATTTTTTTTTTTTTTTTTCCAAGACAGGGCTTCTCTGTAGCTCTGGCTGTCCTGGAACTTGCTCTGTAGACCAGGCTGGCTTTGGATTCAGAGTTCTGTCTGCCTCCGAATCCTGGGTCCTGGGATTAAGGGTGTGTTATCTCTCTCTCTCTTTTTCTTTCTCTCCCTTCCTCCTCTCTTTTTCTTCTTTCCTTTTCTTCTTTCTCTCTCCCATTCCTCCTTCCCATTCTTTTCTCTCTCTCTTTCTGTCTGTATTTCTCTCTCTGTATTTCTTTCATGTAACTTGTTCATCAGATATTCTAGATGCTGTCTTAGCTATGAGAGGTACAAAGGTGAACACAGTGAGGTCTCATTGCTATCTCCAGTTATTCCAAAGCTGTTCTCTGTTCTTTCTTCTGGCTGTTAGGATGTAGCCATAAACCACATGAAAGATGGAGATGGGAGAGAGAGATTTTCTTATTTAATAAAGATTTATTTTATCTTGAATTATATAGAAGCATAATATCTATGTGTTTGTTTGTGAATATGGTTACAGGTGCTGATGGAGGCCAGAGGTGTTGAGAACCTTGGGCCTGGGATCATAGACAACTGGTTATGCACTGGTTATACACTGATGATGTGGGTCTTGGATCCTCTGTAAGAGCAGCATCTGCTCTTAATCCCAGCCATTTCTCCAGCTCTAGACTGCTGTTGAAGATTTACCGTTTACCATCATTATAGTGTGTATTTTTATTTTTCTTCCACTCTGTGTGTCCAAGGCCCCCTATGTCTCATTGGCATCTTGCTGGTGTAATTCACGTGCCTAGATTCCTCCTTCTCTTCCTCTCTCTTCCTGGAAGTCCCATCTATTCTTTCCTGCTTAGCTATTGGCCTTTCAAGCCTTTATTACACCATTCACAGCAATATATCCTCTCATGGTGTACAGATATCCCACAACAGCCAACATTTGCTGAGTTCATACTCTACCCAAGAGTATGTAAGAGCCACAGGGATATAAGATGGGCTTTTCAGGATGTACTCTCAAAGCACTCACAGTCTTGTAGTATAATGGGTGCGTCTATTCAAATCTGAAATCCACAGCACAGGAGAATGTGCAGCACATCACCATGGCTACCCTTGGACCAGCTGTTACAACTGCAAGGGTAAGTCAAGAGATCCAAGATCGGTTCCCAAGACCCATATCGTCAACATTGTTGGTCATCACTGAAGGATGCAAGGGCAGGAACCTGGAGGTGGAAGCTGATGCAGATGCAGGGGCCATGGAGGGAACTGCTTTCTGGTTTGCATCTCTGACTTGCTCAGCCCACTTTCTTATAAAACCCAGGACCACCAGCCCAGGGAAGGCATCATCCACAATGGGTTAGGCCCTCCCCCATTAAATGAGAAAATACCTTACAGCTGGATCTCATCAAGGCATTTCTTCAGCTGAGGCTCCTTCCTCTGATAACTCTAACTGTTGACATGCAAAGCCACCCAGTACAGGCAGTATTAAGAATCTCAGTTTAGATCAATTTTTTCAGTTGTTGACTTTTGTCCTTCATGTATGTCTGTGTGCAAGCATGTGCACTCTCCTTTTGTTTTATGGACACACATACCTCTTCATCCCACATGCGTACAACAGGAGGGAGGCTTGTATCGTTGGCTGTGAGCACTGGCCTGCTTCTCAGGTTTCCTGGCAATGTCAGAGTAGGTTGCCATTTGGCATTGGACCTTCATCTCAGTGGAGGAAAAACTGAGGTATCTCATTGCTATCTTTAATTATTCCAAAGCTAATTTTGTTCTGTCTTCTCACTGTTCAGGATGTAGCCTTAAAAAGACAGAGGTGGCCATAGATGATTATGCAGCCTGAGGATGTGCTGCTGGGAACTGTACTGGGCTCCTCTGCAAGAGTAGCACCTGCTTTTAACTCCAGCCTTGAAAAGAGAAATTATAAATCAGGATAGGAATAACCTGGGTGAGGAGGTAGACTCAAATTCTTCATTACTTTGTTTCACACATTCAGCTCCTGTGACAGACTGCTCCTTTCTGTCACCTTGATTTTTGGCTCTCCAGAAACTGTCTCCTAGAGAAGCAAATATCAAATCATGTTATCTTATAATTAAAACAGATGTCTGAGACAGCCCGGTGGACCTACCAGTAAACCCTGGGGGAGGGCAGGGCGGGGGTAGTGAACAGAGGCCCAGTCTCATCTCTCTGTAGCTTTTCTGGGTAAGTTTGAGTACTTCCAACTCTTCCTAACTCTTACCTTGTGACCTAGTGAAAAGAGCATAGGCTTTGGAGCCCCATAAACCTGAAATCCACCTCATGATCCTTCTCCAATCCCAGCTCCCTATTTGTTAAGTAAAGACAAGGCAGAAGTATTGGCTGACACAGAAGGCCCCTTAGATTGGATTTACTTAAACAGAGTGCTCATTTAGGTTTGCCTACTTTGAGTAAGGTTGACAGTGAACCTGTTTGAAGAGAGGAGAAACCAGGGACTCTTAGGTCACATGGGACTTCCGTGTGGGTGAGACACAACCCTTCAAAGTGTCTGAGTCTCCAGGAGGGCAAGTGTGGCGATCAGGTAACCCCGAGTTGGATGTGTTAGGGGTTTTGCTATTGATGAGGAGCTGATTGTTTTATTCACTCCTCAATTCCAAGTTGAGATGCTCTGGGAAGGATTCTGATTGTCCAGGTTTGTTTAAAATGTTCAGTTAGCCAATGGGGCAAAAGAGCAGTGGGGCCTGGAAGAACAAGAATGGGAGAGGATTTTCCCAGGAGGAGGTTGAGAGCTGGGTGGAAAAAAGAGCTCACGGGCAGGGTGGGAGGACTGAGGGATTCATCGTTTGTATAGTGTCTGGCCGTTTGCTCAGATGCAGAAGCCACTCATTCATAATAATGATAGTGTCAGTGTGCAGAGCACTTTATGACTCAGAAACCAACATACATCAGCTACTTCACCAGAAAAACTTTATTTTAAATTCAAGCGTAAATTAAATTATTAAATGTATTTAAATTTTTAAATTAATTTATTATAAATTATTGTATTAATTTGTTGACTGAATGCGCAATATAAAGAGGAGATTCTAGGTGTATGAGGAGAAACTGCATCAGGATGTTCCCATCCTAAGGCTGGAGAACAAAGAAACCAGTTGGATGAATTAAAATGGGGAGTTTGGGGACCCAGGAGAGAGCCCAGTGGGTAAGCCACTTGGATATGAGTTCAAGAATCTACCACTCATATATAACACAGGCATGGTTATTTGTGCCTATAAGACAGGAAGAGTTTGGGAGCCAGTGGTCAGCTGGCCTGGCCAAAACGGTAAGCTTCAGTTTCAGTGAGAGACCTGTCTCAAATGATAAGGTAGAGAATGATAGGTATCTGTTGCTCTACTCTGGCTTCTGCAAATAAATGCACAGGTGAGTATGTACATGCACATGCATGTATGTATCACATACACACACACATATACACACACAAATAAAACTGAGAAGGTGGGATGGGGGACTGACTGTGCTGCTGTGTCCTAGGGACACACCCTGAGGCTGGCTTGAAAGCTGTTACTATACAAACTGGACTCCTTCACCTCTTTGGGAAGAGAAACCATTGATGAGTGAAGGAGCAACAGGAAATCCTATCAGGAAGGGCAGCAGTTAGAGAACGACCCCCCCAGCCAGTGGATTCCAATAGTGCACTGAGTCAGCAGACTCTATAGGGAAGGCTGGCCACACAGAAAGGGGTTTGCAGAGCCCCAGCCATTGATGAGGAGTATTTGGAGCTTGATGAAAGATGTTAACTAGCTGGCAGCATGCCCTTTTGTAGTAGCACGGATGAGACTCAGAGCCAAATATCGGGGGAAGGCTGGAACATCAGAGAGAGGAAGCACCACAGTCAATTCTCACCCAGCTGTCTTGCAACTTCCTCAGCCTGTCTCCTAATCACTTCTGCCAGTCACTTCTGTTCTTTCTGGGTTTCTACAGCCCTTATATACCCATCCAGGTTAGGATTAAAGGCATGTAGCCTTGAACTCACAGAAACAGAAGAAGTTCTGTCTCTGAAGTTATGAGATAAAGGATGTTGATCCCCACTCCAGACTTTCCCTGTGCTGGGATTAAAGGTGTGTGTGATTGACTCAGCTGTTTATCCTTGCATTCAAAGATCAAGGATTTCCTGAGCTGTTTGCCCAGGATTTGACTGGATGGTCTCTCTGATATCCCAGGAATCATTAAATATTTAACATATATCCACACCCTGCAGAAAGGGCCTTGCTAAGTAAGCACTTTGTTCAAGGCTGGGGAGCTGGTTTGCAGTGAAGCCTACCACAAGACCATCTGTAGCTGATACTCCACAGGATTGCCGAAGTTCTAAGTCCTATCCCAGAGCCCGAGTAGAAGCTGGGTTCTCGAACTTAGAGCTCACTGGGAGCTGGGATGTTTTACATTCAGGTAAGTCTGTTTCATCCCTGGGATGCTTGCCCAGATGTGAGTCTGCTGTGCTTCCTTTGGTTGTGAGAGTTCCCTGGAGGCTTCTGGAGCTTTGGGTAAGGAGCTACAGTTCTTGTCTTGAGTTCTGTCCTCAGAGACTCTTACCTTAACCCTGAACATGTTGGTGTGGCGTCTGTCAATGGTACAGAGGCTTCTGGCTTATTCTATCCTCACTATGTGTTGAAGTTTGCCATGAAAACTCCCCATTGGCTCTGGCAGGTGCTGGACTTTAAGCTTCCTTCTGAGTGTGTCCTTCAAATAACATGGGCTTTCAAGATATCTGTTATGGTAGCCACTGGCCACCTTTGTGAGGCTACTGAGCACTTGAAATGTGACTTGCCCAATCTGCAATGTGCGAAGCGTAAGTTACATGTACATTTTCAAAAATTATATTGATTTTGTATATTGAAATGGTAATAATTTAGATATTTGAGTTAAAATATGAAAATTACTTATATGCTTTTCTTTTAATTAAAACAGTTTTTTAAGAGCTTTAGCTTTACAGAGAATCTAAGAAAGTATGAAGGTTTTCCATATACCCAAGGCTTCCATGCAGGCCCACATCTCCACCAGAATGGTGATGTGATCTGAGACTCTGAATCAATCCAAGCAGACATAAGAAGTTACCTCAAGGAAAGATTTAATAAGAGGAGGGAGCTGATGGACCAGGGCCACAGACCAGACTTGGGAGCTGAACTGCTACTCCAGATGCCAGTCGAAGCAAGTATTTACGCACAAAAATCATAAACATTTGTTGTCAAGATATATTTGTATTTTTTCTCTCTGTTGTTAGGAACAGGCATAATGTCTCCAGAGAACTAAAGATATGTAATGATGGTTTAAGGAGGAAGTGAGCCAGCTACTGGAAAGTTTCCTGTTCCACTAGGGCCTGGGAACCTAAACTTTGTTTCATCTGACAGGTAAAATGGAGTCTGAAGTCAAAATGGTGGTACTTAGAACAAGGTGTTGTTTGCCTGTTCCCAACAGCGGCACATACCATCTCAGTTACACAGACCCATCAGCTAGAGTCTGTAATGTAGATTCCACCACTTTTCCTTGGTAATATTGATCCCATGGGTATATGAAAGTGCGTAGTGAAACATGCCCACTGTTACAGCAGCACACTTCCACTATCCTAAAGACCCTCCCGCCTGACTCTTGTCTGCAGGCAACGCCTTCTCTCTATGGGGATTCCTGAATGTCAACAAGTTGGGCTCACACTCCATGGACCTTCTCATACTGACTTCTCTCAACTTTCAAGGTTTCTCCATGTCTTTTTCATGGCTTGCAGCCCGTTTCTTCTCAGAATTTCATTTTCTCAACACCACATTTTATCCACTCAACTTTTGAAGTGCATCTTGATTGCCTTCCAAGTTATGTTTTTTTTTTTTTTGTGGAAGTGAGCTTTCAATGTCTCTGACACTAAATGCCCCAGTGTGTTTTTCTGTTGTTGGGTTGTGTAGCAGTGTTTGGTTTTTGAGAATCTGTGAAACTGTTTCTCAAGGTGGCCTTGCTATCTCGATTCATTACCAGCAGTAAAAGAGAGTTTGCTCTCTCCTCCAGTGTTAGATTTTGTTCATTCTTGCACAGTGGTACCTCATTTTTACTCTTAGTTCTCATCTTTTTGCTCCTGTGTTATCTTCTTTGATGAGATGTTTTGCTGGGAACCGAGGGCCAGTGTGCCCACTGTCTTAAGCTACGCCAGAAATTCAGCCCTTTAGGAAGGGCTTAATTTAGGCTTCCTTTCACTATGAGTTAAGCTTTTTCCCAGGCAACAAACAGGTGTCTCTTTTCCGGTTAGACTCCCAGAGAACAGGTGGTCCCTCTTCCAGTTAGGCAATTGATAGATTGATTACCATAATAACACCCAGAGAACAGGTGATCCCTCTTCCAGTTAGGCAATTGATAGATAGGTTACCATAGTAATACCTAAAGAACAGGTGTCCCTTTTCCCGTTAGGCAATTGATAGATAGATTTCCAAAGTAACACATCCTGTTTTAGCAGAACACCTTTTGACTGTGGAATTTCTCCACCCTATTTATCTATGTGAGCTTTCCCTCCCTGAACCCTTATTTAACTGCTGGCCGGGGCAGTGTTTGTTCAAGTCTTTTGCCCATTTTTAAATTGGACCGTTTGCTTTCAGAGTTCTTTGCATATTTCAGATAACAATCCTTTATGAAATCATTCTTCATCAATCCCAGTCTGAGGAAGAATTTTTTGGATATCTATCTTTTTCCAGTCTGAGGCATATCTTCTTCTTCTTCTTTTTATAATTTACAGTTACAGTCACAACATTTTTTTTATATTTTGGGGACAGCACTGTTGTAGAACCACTCAAGCTGTGATGCTGGTGACACTTGTTCCTTTGTGCTGGGTGAAGAAGGGTTCTCCTAACTAATGTCACAGCTTTCATCCCTAATCCTGCGTTTTTCACCAGTGATGAAGTTGAGGTTCAGGGTGGTGCTTGGAGCCCAGTTTTGGGCAGGGAGTGAGTGCACAGCTAGTATCTATATCATCCTCATTATTCACCGCTACCCCCTGGGGTGACTGAGACCCCTGGTAGATAGGCAGGTCCCAGAACAACATGCAGGGAAGGGTGCTATTGCAGAGCTGCTGCTATGGAGGGGGGAGGGCCACTCTTTAAAGTGACATGTGGAAGAGCATGGGCATTAGCTAGGCTGGCAGGCCAGAAAATAACAATAGTGTGGGAGAGGGCACGTGGCAGGCATGAGAATCTGAAAGAACCTAACAATACATTTGGGGATGGGAAGGTGACTGAAGACAAGCCTACATGGAGACGGAGAGGTGGGACGGAAGTCTTTGCATGTCAGCCTGAATAGTTCGGTGATGTCATATGAGTGAGGAAGAAGGCTGTAAGGATCGGTTGCTGCCTTTGTCTCAGAACTATAACCTCCCAGGGAAGCTGGCCTCTTCCAAAGCCACCTGCAGCTGAATCTGAAAGATGGACAAGTGTGGTTGGACACTGGCACCAAATATGCCAGGTTGGTGATGCTATTGAGCTAATGGCAGGGAAGATGGCTACAATTCTGTATCCCTCACCATTTAACTGAACCCGAAGTCTGTGTCCCATCAGGTTCAGGACTTGCTTCCCTGAACTTCCAAACCTGAGATGGTTAAATCAGCCAAGCCGTCCAGGCCATTGCCCTGGAATGGAACAATACACTTAGTTTTTAAACTTATCTCTGGTCTGTGGGCATGTGCACAGAGACATCTGTTCCAACAGGCAAGGCAGTCTGTGGGCTGCAGAGAAATTTTCTCTGGTTTATGTAGGGAGTGTGGGGATCTAGCTCTTGTGCAGAGTCTCTGCCTTCAGCCTGCTGAGCAGCTGCACAGGAAGTCCTATGGAAGCTGTGCTGCCCCATCCTGGCTCTGGCTCCTCCCCTGCCTGTCTTGATGCTATCCTTGAATGCATTATCCAGACTTCTTCTCAACCCATTAGTTAAGGGGGACTCTGTGTCTAGTCTTAAGCCTCATCCTTGTGCAGAATTGGCCTGGGTGTCCAAGGAGCCTGGGTGGATCCTGGTGTTGTTAAGTTTCATTTTTCCTCTTTGTTTGCTCTTTGGGGGCCTGCCACTGAGCTCCCAAATAAATCACATGAAGGCTTATTCTTACTTATAAATTGCTCAGCATTAGCTTGCCTTATTTCTAGCTAACTTTTCTTCAATTACCCTGTCTACCTGTTGCCTCTGGGTTTTTTATCTTCCTCTAGTCTGTATACCTTTTTTTACTTCTTGCTCCATGGCTGGCTGTGTAGCTGAGTGACCGGCCCTTTGTGTCTTCTTCTCCTCCTTCCTCTATTCTTCTTCCTCCTTTTGTTCTCTCTGCCCACAGCCCCACCCATCCTTTCTCTGCCTGGTGCCAGCTGTTCAGTTTTTTATTAGACCAATCAGGTGTTTAGATATGCAAAGTAACAGCTTCACAGAATTAAACAAATGGAACATAAAACAATGCAACACATTGTTGCATCATTAAAACATGTTCCACAACATAAACAGATGTAACACACCTTAAAATAATATTCCACAACATTCTGGTGGATTTCTTCTCATTGTATAGTGCGTTCTGTGTCACCGCCCTACTGAGAAGGATAGAAAATTAGTAATCCTCACTTTCCATTTTAGTCAAAAGGGTATTTGGACCAGAATATATCCAGTAATCCTTGCCTTGGAAACTCCGTGATTTATTTCTGTTGGAACTGGAGTGATATTTTACTCCCTCCAACCACAGAATAAAGAAGAGGCCCTTAAGTGTCTGCACTGAGTGGGGTAGCTAACATGAAGGAAGTTATGTGGTTTTTGTTATACTTCAGGATGTCATTTTATGAGCACTTGCTTCATTTTCTGCCCTGCACACTCAGACCAGAGTATAGTTTTTTGTGGTTCAATTAGTTATTTATTAAAGTCAAGATTAGCTATATAAACTGCTGTTAAAAGCCAGACAACAGCCTTATTGTTCCCAGTTGTTGCTAAGAACTATTCTGCAAGTCGTCATACTAGATAAGGAACCATAAATGTCCGACATACTGAGAAGCAAATAGATGACTTATGCACTGCCAGCCTGGGGTCCTGCCTGGGGTCCTGCTGTCAGTGTGATTTCTAGAATTCTAACCCTAACCCTACCCAAAGGTGAACTAGGGACCATTTCTGGGGAGGTGGGGTGAGGGTGAGAGTAAAATGTTTCTCATGTTCTGTAGTCATGATCCAGTGCCTGCCGTGTGCCCAGAGAGGATGGAGAGTCAGAAATAGGGCGTTGCAAGTGGACTTTTTTCCACAGGGAATTCCAAACAAGCCAATATTGTTAAAACATATTTAATGTAGTTATCTTATTTGTATATTATGCCTTTAAACTACAATTTCTTTAATTGTAGTTCATGACCCATATGGAAGGGTAAAAATTTGGCAACAGTAAAGCATTTCTGAATATATAACAACCAAAAGTGAATCCAAAAATGGATGTGTGATGGATCTGAGTTGTTTCTGGCTGTGTTTACCTATGTTGCATTATGTGACTTTACTGCCCTCTTGGTTCTGAACACACGTGCTTTGCCCTGTGCACATTGTTAGTCATAAACAGCAATGAACTTTGGCTGAAATGCCTTGGCTCAGTTCAAGACTTATGCTATAAATCTGCAGTGTCCTTACTGCGCACATGAAAATTTCTGCTCTTTTTATTGGCTTCATTATTGAAAACAAGGACTTTAATATTCTCTTACCTTTATTCCTCAGCATATAAGAATCAAACTTCTAAGTCCTTTTGGGTTATATTGTCTTGGAATAGTTGATTTAAAAAACTGAGTTGTTGACTTGAGTCTCAACCAATTCTTTGCTATTTTTTCCCCGGTGAAGGGCATTAAGGCCAAGGTTTCCCATATCCCAGACCAATGCTCTTCCTCTGAGCATTTTGAGTCTTCTCTTTTCTTGTTCCTTCACTGAATTGCCTAGGTTGGCTTTGAGCTTTGCAGTTTTCCTGCACTGACCTCCAGGGCACCTGGGGATACAGGCTTGAGTCACCAGCTCATAGACTGAAGAGTGTCAGCCCTTGGGGGATTATACATTTGCCAAGTTTGTGGTCGCTCTGCTGAATACGGGCAGTGTGGAAAGCCTCTGCACACGGAGATGCTCAAGAGTTCAAGGGTTCTTAAAATGGAGATGGAACCTAGACAGATACTGCAAAATTTGTGGCACACTGAGCTGTGGCCTCTGTAGGAGCAAGAAGAGAAAGGGCGAGGGGAAGGAGCGGAAGAGATGGAGATGCAGATGTGCAGGGACCCATCTGGGAGCTGCTGAGTTGGAGTCCTTGTTTCAGAAAATGTAAACTGGGGATCAGTTTTTCTGCTGGTTTGAAAAGATTCAGGTGTCGTGTATAAAGCACAGACTGCTAAGGAGTCCCAAGAAGCACCAGAAGTCAGGGAGGACCCAGAAGTGAAGGTAGAGGTGCTGGTTGACCAGGCACAAGCTGAAATTGTTAAAGAAATTGATGAGATAGGCAACAACAATCCTGACCTGGAAAGCGGTGTGCATCTCTCAAGAACATCCACAAGAATAAAGAGGTGGTTCTGACTCTTGAAAAAGAACAACATGGCATTCTAGAAGAAAAAAACATATCTGCACTGCCAGAAACCCAAGCAGAAGAAGTTCAAAGAGAGAAATCAATGGGACAAAAATCACAAGAATTATCATCTACACAAGACCAAATACCTGAGCAACAAGAATTCTTTTTGCAGCCATTTTTGGGACTACCACCTCCAGAAAAATGAGCTGAGCAACAGGAATCCTCTGGACAGTCATCTTTGGGACCATCACCCCCAGAGCAACAACTTGAACAACAAGAGTCCTCGAAAGAGTCACTTTTGAGACTATTTTTAGAGCAAAGACCTGTTCAATGAGAATCTTCTAAATAGACATCTTTGGGACCACCATTCCAAGAATATTCACCCAAGCAATTGGGAATTCCATTGACAGTCATCCTCGAGATAACAATCTCAGAAACAGATGACTCTGGGACAACGAATGAGACAAATACCATGATAACAAAATATCAGCCATGTTGTGAAGAGCAACAATCAGGAACTGGACAGGACCACAGGCAAATGAAAATAAGATTAGACAATTTATTTTCATATCATGCTGAGGTATGCCAGTAGGATATTACAGTTATGAATCTCATATTTTGAAGGCTAGACTTCAAGTTGAAAAGATGAGTGTGATTAAATTCATCTAGAATCCTTAAAAAAATTTTTACCAAGTTTGCAGAAGATGTAGCCATGCTGGCTTCAACTTTTCTTTTGTAAGAGAGTTCTGGTAATATGTGGGTTGTTTATTATTATGACATGATTTTGTGACTGATTCCATCTAACTTTTGAGTTTATATAAATAAAAATGTTGTAGAGAATATTTTTAAAGCTTTGTTGACAAGGTTAACATTAGAAAGACATTTTGGCTGCTTATTATAACCCTTTAAATCTTGATTCACTATAAGTAAAATGAAACCTCCTGAGATGCCAGTCAGTGAGTGACATAGATAACTGAGGATTTTCACATCAAAAGTGCCTGTTTAGGAAGGAAAAATGTTCTCAATGATTCTGCTGGTGGTTTATCTTTTGAGCCAAATATTGGGAAAATTTTCTTTAGAGAAATAGAATTTAGAATTATGTTATCTTTTAAAATATAGCTTGACTATAAATATATTCATCTTGTAATTCTGTACTAAATATAATGACCTAATGTTAAGAAAATTTATATTAGGAAATTTTTTTTTAAATGACAAATATGGCCATTTGAGGTGCTAGCTCTGGTTTTTAGAATTTTATCTTACCTAACCACAAAACTTTGTTTTCCCTAGTGGAAATGTCCTGTAGTTTTTTGTTTATTAAATAGTAGATGGTATTACTAAAAACAAATATCCAAGGTTTGCCATATTTAAAAGCATGAGGATATCTATTCTTGTCTGTTCCAATTCATACCTTACAGTTTGGTTCTGTGTCTTTAGTGCTTTAGCGAATGGTTGCTTTATATTCAATTTCAGAGCAATGAATTGATTATAAGAACATTAGTCGGGCTGGAGAGATGGCTCAGCAGTTAAGAGTGCTGGCTGCTCTTGAAGAGGTCCTGAGTTTAATCCCAGCACCCACAGTGTGGCTCAGAGCCATCTCTAGTGGGATAGAGCGCTTATATACATAAAATAAATAAATCAATCTTAATAAAAGAGCATTTGGAACATTGAGCTTGTACAGTACAGACTGACAAATTAGAGAAGATGAAGTAAAAGTTCTCATGGCAGGAGAGCTTCTATAATTTTGATTTATTTTGGTTTTGATGAAGCGTAGCTTTTGTTTTTATTCTCTTCAGGCAACAGTCACATGGAAGGAAGTTACATCTTCAGAACTTGAAGATTGTTTTGTGGTGTTGACTTTACTTGGTCAGTTAGTCTGACAGGTTTGTTCTTGGACACATAAGTTTGTATACAAAACTGTCTTAGTGGCTCTACACACTTGTGTGTGCAATTGCACATTTATTCTGTGAATAACCTTCTTGGGAATCTGGTGTATTGTTTCTAATGACTTAGACTGCCAGACAAGTGTTTTAAAATATGCAGATTATCTTAAGATGTTTAAACCTAATTATGAAGAGACACAAGGGCACTTTAGAAGATAAATCCCAGTTACATGAACAGATTCTTAGAATGTGTTTGTAATATTTGAAGTGTTAGGTCAAGATTTGCTTTTTGCAATTTTGAATGTTTTATTCTGTGTTTGTAAGACATTACTATATGATCTCTAACATTTTTCATAGTTGAAAATTTGGAGAAAAAAAGCATGGCAGGACAAGAAGGAATGGAAATTAATTAAGGAGGAAAAAAGAACAAAACCCTAACAGCCAGTGAACAACACAACCAGTCTAACTCCAGGAACAACAACACAACAAAGACAAGATATGCAAATTGACAGATCCGTCAGCTCGTTACAAAATATGCACAAAGAAGTCTTCCATGATGACTGCAACCATGAAAATATATCAAAGAATAATAATCATGAGTAAAGCAGCCACAAAATGGAGAAAGAATCAAAGTTAATCACGGTAGAGACCAAACTGCCGAACAAAACAACATCAACAATACACAAATAAGAAAGCAATCATAAAAATGGCCAGAGTGGATTCTAAATAACACAGACTTAGTCCCTCAGTCAGAAGTCAGAGCAGCTAGTAGATTTGAAAACTACAAGTCCTAATTGTTATCTATAAAATCTCTCTCTCTCTCTCTCTCTCTCTCTCTCTCTCTCTCTCTCTCTTTCACACACACACACACACACACACACACACACACACACACACACACACAGAGAGAGAGAGAGAGAGAGAGAGAGAGAGAGAGAGAGACTGATTAGATTTGGAAGAAGTATTCCATGCAAACCAAATAAAAACAGCTATAGATTTTTTTCAAAGAAAGCAGTATTTAAGGAAAAGCAAAAATAAAAAAGAAAGAAAAATAGTATTTACAGATAGATCAATTTAACAAGATGAAACAATAATTATATGAAATATACATTGAACCCAAGTTTGGAACACACAGGTATACAAAGCCAACACTATTGTCTCTAAAGGATTATTAATGGTCCAAATACACTAATACCTGAGTCTCTCAATATTCATCTTTCATCAATAGGTATCCAGGCAAAAAGGAACAATTGTAGTTAAACTGCACTGTAGACTGAATGGACTTAACAGACACTTCTAGACTACGTCATCCAAGAGCTTTGGGATTCACATTCTTCCATCAGTGCACAGAACATTTTCTAAGACAGAATGTCCTGTATATCACAAGACAAGCGTAAACAGTGTGTATAAAACTGCTTTTGCATGTGGTGTCTTTTCAACTGCCATGGAAAGAAACTAGAGGCCAATGACCACAAGAACTTTAGAAACTCGGAATTACCGCCACTGGAGATCTGCTAAAGCAAGGGAAGAGGAAAATTAGTAGAAAGGAAGATCAGAGAAGAAGTAAAGGAACTAGACAATACATTGAAACTCCAGATTAGAAACAGATCAGAGAGGAAATAAAAAATAGAGAACGAAATCCACACAAAAGATCAATGAAATGATAATAGGTTTTGAGAAAGTAAATGAAATTGGCAGCCCTTTACCAAAACAATAGAGAAAAGAATTGGTAAATAAAACCAGAGATGAAAGGGAAGCATTGCAATGGGTGCAGCCAAGGAGGTAGGGAATTATTAGTGTCCTGTTCAGATGCTGTCAGTATCTTTTCTGATGCTTCAACTCACCTGCACATCTCAGGTACTGGTGTGACTCTCCTGGTCTCAAACTCTCTCCAGAGAGGCTTTGTGGGCTGTGGATGCAGACTTGGTGCCTTAGCTGCAACTGATTGATGTTTATGATTCTTGTGATGCTCAGAGACACAATGTTCTCAGTGAGTGGACCACTGACATCAATTTGTGAATATTCATGAGTCTAAAAGACATGGATTTCAAGGTTTGAGTTTAGCACGGGACAACATGGGTCTCTGTGTCTCTGCAGCTCAGCTAAGAAAAACCAGGACTAAGACTCAGGGACCTGAAGACTGTAGCGAACAGAGGGTCTGTGCATGCTCCCCAGATACTCCTCCACAGAGCTACACCCCAGGCCTCTTCTCTGTCTCTTATGAGGACTAAAAGTGAGTCACCAGTCTGGAACATGTTCTGCTCCAATACAATGGCTGGAGACTGCTCTGTGACCCCTGCTGGTCTCTCTGGTACCACTTAAATCCTTGGTCTTTGTCCTGCCAGGCCCAAGTTCAGTGGATCTGCTTTTTATTTTCTTCCCCTCACATCTCTTTATCATCCCAACCAACATCTGATTTGTATTATATTTTTTTTTAAAAAAAAACTTTATTTATTTGCCTTGGTGTTTGCCTGGAACTGGAACTACAGACAGTTGTGAGCTGCCATGTGGGTGCTGGGAATCGAACCCGGGTCCTCTGGAAGAGCAGACGGTGCTCTTAACCGCTGAGCCATCTCTCCAGCCCCTGATTTGTATTATTTTTAAATGACATAGCTATCATGGTTTAAAAGTGCAGGAATTGGTTTTCTTATGATGCTTCAGGGAGAAGTCTGAAAGCAAATGTCATGAACTGTGCTTGCTTCTTCCCCAGCCTCTAGCAGAGAGAAAGGACCCTATTGGCTTCTTCCAGTCTGAAATACTTCAGGCTATTTTCCTCTCCTACCCTAGGCTATCCTAATGGCCAAGGTTTCACCCAGGCTGGCTTTCGCACTCAGTCCTCCTGACATGACCTTCTGGTGCTGGGATTATAGCTGTATGCTGTCACACTCCACTTAAACCTTTTCCCTCTGGCCAGGCTCGGGCGAGCCCACAGCCTTGCATATTCTAGCTAGACAAGTGTCTTTGATGAAGTTACACTCACAGCCTTCTTTTCTGTTCTTATAAGGACATTTAGAACTTACACTTACATCTGATAAACCCATGGCATCTAAAAGAAAACCCTATAATTTAATAATATGAAAACAACCTGATTAAAAATGGACAAGCCAGGATAATTTTATGTCAAGATGGTTTATTGAATTATGCCTACAGTGACCTTTGTAGACTATTTCACACACCGGGCATGCTCAGTGGCTCAGCATGACAGCAGTGGCAATAGCCAGTCTGTTTTTGGAAAGATGAACATTGATAGAGTTTTCTCTCTGTACATCCTCTAAGAAATACATGGTCTTGGGGCTGATGATAGAGAGAAGGTTTCTACCTGCATAGAGGCCTGCACAAGCCAGTGGTGGAAAGAAAAGGCTGGGGACTATTTCTTAAACCCCTGGATCCAACTACATTTCATAGTCCTGGTCATGGTTGTGTTAGTTAGGCCAGCCAGTATATGTTCTCATGACCTTTGAGGGCATGAAAACAAACCATAAAAATGTCTCACATGGGTTTCTGTAAGAGATAGGCTACATGACATTTTTAGCCAATGAAATGGGACAGAGTGATGCTACATGCATTTCCAAGATCAGTACTAACAGGCTGTCAGTTTCTACTGCCTATGCCCAGGTCACATGAAGAAGCTATGAGCAGGCCTCTAGCCCCATAGCCCTCATCCAGGCTGATAGACAGCATGCCATGGATGACCATCCAGATAGCCATTGGGAAAACTAAAACTCCATCTGATTGACCAAGTGAGACTCTAGGTAGGACCTGTCTGCCATATACTGCCAACAATAAGATGCAAATGACTGGCCTAAGCTGAAAGGCATTGGTGGCTTGTGAAGCAGTGAGTGCCCAGGACAGACCACACTGGGACCAAGAAGCATCATTTTCCATATGGATGCCCACGGTCCATACACAACTTGGACATCAAAATAGGAGTCTGTTTCTTGAATCTCAGCAAAAAAGTGCCATGGTACATTGGGCAACTTTGAGAGTTCCAGAGTATATGGGCTTCAGTGAAAAAAAAAAAACCTTGAAAAGTGTTACTATCCTATAGCCCCCTTCATTTTAGGAAATACAAGAAATCCAAAACCTTTCTGAGAGCCTATTCTAGAAATCTGACAGTTGCATATTATATATATATATATATATATATATATATATATATATATATATTGTGATGTGGTTAATTTTTATTGAATGAACCATTGTAACTGGCACCCAGATTACAGAGCAGAGTACTGAAAATACCTAAAAAGCCACTTGTACTCCAACTAGTAATGGTCACCAAATGATAGCTACTTCCTTCTCTGGAAGCTTTGGGCACTACTTTAGTATCATTCTGGAAGTTACTCTGGGTAGGTGTCCTTGGGGACTAGCTATCTTGTTATTATTGGTGCCTGTGGTATCATAATCCTGGTCATCAGGCCTTTGGATTAGCTGGTAGCCAAACTTTATGATCAGAGATGGATGTAAATGCAAATGTTGTCCCAAGGTGCAGGGTTTGAGCATGGAGAAGTCCACCTGTTGGCCAGCCAGGGAAGGACCATCCCTGTCACATGAAGATGCTATGAATGCAACAGAGGAGCCTTACAGATTTGAGGGGCTCCTATCTCCATGGGCCTTTCATTGTATGACTCTGGGCTAACCAAGGGAGCAACAGTATGGGTCCTAAAGGTGCCAGTGATCAGGTGCTTCTCACTGGGGGATGGTGAAGTGAGTAGATAGATGGTTACCTAAAACTTCATCAAGGAAGGGGAGAAGAGAGGAAGTTCTTCCTATCAGAGATGGGAAAGGGTCAGTGCTTCTGAGCACAAGGAGGTGAAGATGCCCAGTGTAGCCACAGTAGAGGGCTCTGGAAAGAGGGGGTGGAAATGAGGGAAGGCAGGTAGAGAGAGGTTTTTTTTTTTTTTTTTTTTTTTTTTTTTTTTTTTTTTTTTTTTTTTTTTTTTTTTTTTTTTTTTTTTTTTTTTTTTTTTTTTTTTTTTTTTGGCAAGGCTGGAGTTTCAGTTTACCCAGAGGTGATGTGAAACCATGTCTTAGGGGAAAACATGGACATTGTTTTTGTTCAGCCCTCCTAGCAGGGAGCTTCTCAGCTCATGGGATTTCCAGAGGAATCTTTGTTATTTACAGTGGTAATATGCCTGGCTTATGCTGACAAAGTGCTTCGTGGTGAGGCCCTAGATAGCGGCATTTTGGGACCAATCAATTGTGATTAGAAGGTTGGGACTTTGGGTCACAGAAGTCAGCTGGGTCTTTGGGGAGAGGAAGAACAGGTTGGATGTAATCATATATTCATGCACCAGAGGATGAGGCATCCCAGCTTTGAATCTGACTCTTTCCAGGTCTCACTTTGCATCTCTTCACTCAGCTAGTACTGATTGATAGCCCTCATGATAAAACTACAGAGTGAACCTGAAGTCCTGATGGGAAGCTGCAGATTTGTAGCCACGAGTAAAGGTAGTTTGAGAACGCAGCTAGTGTCTTTTGGAGTCTATTCTGTGACATCAGCACTTCTGCTCACACATTCTTTGTCTGTCTTTGTCCTGTTACTCTGTCTGTCTTTCCTCTACCGCCCTTGCCTATTCTGATGCATAACCCCTCATGAGAGGGAGCAAGAGAGATTAGGAAGACACATTGATAAGATTTCTGTAGGACCAAGATTCTGACTGCCATGGTGGGCAGCCAAGGCCTGGCCATTGGTGCCCCTGCTGGGATAGCTGGGATAGGCAGGATCATGTGTGTGTGTATGTGTGTGTGTGTGTGTATGTGTGTGCGTGTATGTGTGCATGTGTGTGCTTGCGTGTGTGTGTGTGTGTGTGTGTGTGTGTGTGTGTGTATGTGTGTGCGTATGTGTGTATGTGTGTGCGTATGTGTGTATGTGTGTGTGTGTATGTGTGTGCATGTATGTGTGCATGTGTGTGTGTGTGCATGCACTTGAGCATGTGTGTGTGTGTGCACTTGAGCATGTGTGAGTGTGTGCACTTGAGCATGTGTGTGTGTGCACTTGAGCATGTTTGTGTGTGTGTGCACTTGAGCATGTATGTGTGTGTGTGTGTGTGTGTGTGTGTGTGTTGGCTCTGCTCAGGTGGACTTGGGTTTCCTACTGGCTTGATTTCTTCCCCATTCTGTTGCTGTGGCCTCAGTTATATATTTTCAAAATGGAGTGGGGCTGTGCCTTCTTTGGGGCCAGAAGGATGGAGTGAGGTGTCAGTGTGTGCTGACTTGTGCCACAAGCATACAAGAAAAAAATCTGGCTATATTAACAGTGACAGCCAAGCTGCCTGGCCTGCACACTCTGCATAGGATCTGGGCATGGGCAAGGGATCCCTGATTTCCTTGGGGGATCATTTGTGCTAGGTCTCTCTTTGGGTGCTACCTGAGTGTCCTCTGCCCCTCCAGGTCAATTATCTGTGTACTGGGCCTGAGGCTGCAGCCATTGTAAGGGACATGGAGCCAGGGTACAGAGAGTCACTGATTATTGTGTTCAAGGCAGTCATCCAAGCCAAGGTGTGTGGAAAGATTTGGGTGTTGAGGAGTCACTTGGCAGAAGCGGAGCTCTGAACATCTGGAGGAGGAGATGGTTAGTACCTCTTTATCTAATTTGGCATTTACTTGGTCCTCAGAACTGTGCACTGGCACCCTGGTGGCTATCATTTCAATAAGGAGTCCCAGATTGCAGCAGGAGAAATGCCAGGCAGGCACCTGGGACTGGAATACACGCTCCCTTCCCCAAACGCACCTTACCCCTCCCAGCAAAGTCCCCCATAAGGAGACGGTGACCACTTTTCCCCTTTAGCTTCCACCCCCATCCGACTCCTAGATTAACCCGCAGCAGAGATTTCATTACCTCCTGACCGTGGCTTCAGCTTCCCCTACCTCAGCTGCTAATGAGCACACCCTAATTTCATTGCCTCCAAATACATGTGATGCAAAATTAAAAGAAGACACTGCCATCCATCAAACAAGTTGGCTTCAATTTATTATGTTTCTAATTCAGTTATGCAGCTCTTCCAACCTGTTTGAAGATCCATCCAACTTGCAGCCGTGGAACAATGACCGAGACAGCTATTGTTTCTGTCTAGTCCACTTTATCCACATTGGGCTTCAGCGATAGCATTGAGTGGGAAGCATGGGGAGGGTCAAGGGAGTTCAAGGCCAGCTGCTGAGTCTCCTACCAGCCAGTCAGCATATTTCCTGTGGGGGAAGAGAGTCAAAGCATCATACCAGATTAAAACGGCTTAAAATTATTTTTAGTTCATAAACAATTCAAGAGGATACATAAAATGGAGTGTTACAGTCATGGACTTTGTCATATGATGGGCCACAGGGGATGTAGTGAGGGGAGATCTGGGCTCAGCTTGGCCATAAACCCTGTACAACCTGCTTGAATCATTCATTACCCTCTCCAAGTATCAGTTTCCTTGTTGAGAAAAGAAGCTCTGGCCTCCAAGGACCATTTTCAGGAACCTTGGACTCTGTATAGTTTCTCTCCTATATTTCTGGGTGTTTACCCAGTTGGAACCCACTATCCAACTTTCCAACTCCCTCCAGGGCTTTTCCATTGGCTGGCCAGAGGTTAGAATCAGCCAATGGGAAGCTCTGACTGGAAGGTGAAAATGTAGCCCCCAAAAAGTCAGGGTACTGTCCCCCCTTCACACACACACACACACACACACACATACACACACACACACACACACGTTACTACCAGCTCTTTGCCACATCTCCTGCTATTTGTGGCTCTGGGACCCCCTACCCTCTTTGTACCTTTAGTATGTGTGTGGACCCCAACTCTGCAGTGGCTCATCTGTATCCCTTCAACCCTTGTCTAGCACATATTTCCACCAGGAGACTGTCCATTAACATGCCATCATTTGAACTATCCAGGATGAAGGTCATTTTCTGTCTTGAGTAGAGCAGTTGGGAGATCTGCTTTTTCATTAAGTTCCTCCTGAAAGGTCCTTCAAGGAGAGGGACTGAAGGTGGACTGAACGCAGGACCCTGGTTGGGGAGACTGGGTGCTATCATGGAGGCCTAGGAGCTTCAAGGCCAGGCTGGGTGGGACAGGCTGTCCCTGGGACACTGGAAGCCATATCTCTCATACAGAGGAAGACAACGACCATAGGGGAGGTCCTGGAAATATGCGGCTGAGTTTTAGGGAGAAAACGATACTGTAGTACGATAAAGACCATGAAGAAAAGTGCCCCCCCCACTCGATCCTCCATCAAGCTGAATGCTGGAGAGTTAAAAGCCCATAATAAAAGACAGCGTATCCCCAGAGAGCCCTTGGAAGGGAAGGAGCTTTAGAAAGAGCCTTGTGACAGACATTTTCTTCTGGAATTGGTGTCTCAAAGAGTAGAGTGATAAGGATACAGTGTCAGCTGTGGCCATGGAGCCAGGAGGAGAGAAGTCTCAGAGTGGGAAGGAGGATAATGCTGCCATGTGTGAGAGGTGGAAGGGCCTGCCTTTAAGTCAGTGAGTGTATTTGCAGAGGCAGACTCAGGAATGGACTTGGGAAGATCACATATGCTTTCTAGGCCCTGGAGGAGATGGAACATCCCATTGCAAATGTCTGGTCCAGGAACTCTGCATGTGTGCCAAGTCTGGCTGGAGATGTACCCTGTAATGAGTGCCAGGCCAGAACACAGGGGATCAGCATCCAGGGCTCTGGCAGGCTGTCTTTGGCCTCAGTGCCCTCCACCTTTTGGCCCCAGGAGAAACAGAAGGCTGTCTGGTAGGGAATATTTACCTGGGTTCAGAGGAGAGGAACCATCAGAGGAAGAATGAGTGTCATTGAAGGTGATAAATACTGTCTAGAAATCTTTATACAGAGAAATGATACAGATGTCAGGGAGGACATAAATAAAGCAGATGGCCTCTGGGAGCTTCCTGGCCTGGGCTGTGGAGAACTGTGACCCATGAGTCAACAGGAGATGTGAGGACAAGGAAGTCAGACCAGGACTGACTTCTGGACAAGCAGAAGTTAGAATGAATCTAAACCAGAAGTCTAATCCAGGCCACCAAGGGGCAAAGTAGAATGGGCTTGGGCCAGCTGCCCCTCACATATATACAGTTCCCTCTCCTGGCAAGGCTGGCAGGTAAGGATGGGCCAGGGCTGCAGCAGAGCCGAGTGTGGTGAAGTCCAGCACTCTGAGCAATGCTTGACACAGATGAGCCATGAAACAGAAGATGGGAGGAGAGGCAGAACTTCCTGTGAGGACCCTAACACCTCACTGTCTCCTGGAGAGTGACAGCAAGTCATCCATGCTTTCATGTCCGTTCACCCACGTGCCACTGTGTGTGTTTTGTGCTATTTAGAGTGATAGAAATGTGCTTTGTATTAATGCAGATTTAGAAACACTTATTTTATTTTTAATCAAATTTTTAGTTGAGATAATAACAGTCACTCTTTTAATGAGGTCCAGTGTAATGTCTGGGTACATATTTAGGTTGAGTAATAAATAAATACATTGAGTAATGAATGTATTCATTGAGCAATGAACAGGATATTTAGTTATTCATCATCTCTAACACTTGCCATTTCTTTATGATGCAAATAAATACCCAAATGCCTCATTTTCAAGCTATTTTGAATTGTACAATATAATATTGACTAAAAAATTTCTTTTTTCTTGTGAGAAAATTGACTTAGGGAATGTCATCTTTTTATTAAAGCAGATAGTAAACAAAGCAGTGTCCTTCTTAAGAAACATAACTGAAGTATTAATAAAGATTATCCTAAAGTAGACATTTTCTCCATAACCTTAAAATTTGTATTTATAATTCATCCATGTCAGTCATATCAGTGTTCCAACATCAGAGCTCAGGACATCCATCTAGACATTTAGACATCTTTTCCTCCTGTGGCTTGTGCTTGGTGCCATGCAAACAAATGGGATCAAGTTAATGGAAACAGTATAGTTTATGACAGCGGATCTCAACCTGAGGGGAGTTCCCTTTCGGGGCTCCCCTAAGGCCATCAGAAAACATTCATATTACTATTCACAACAGTAGCTAAATTACGGCTATGAAGTAACATTATGGTTTGGGGTCACCGCAGCATGAGGCCCTGCATTAAGGAGCCACAGCACTAGGAAGGCTGAGAACCACTGGGTTATGATGAGGGCCGACAGCTTCCAGGCTCACCCTATCCTGGCCTGGGCTCAGCCTCCTGAGGCTTCCTTCAAACATTTCCATTTATGGTAGGTTCCTATGGTGGAAAATGAGAGGGTTTGTGTACACATGCCCCCTTCACCCTTGAAAGCTTTATCTTCTTACTATAATTATTTTTTGTTCTTCTGTTATCTACTTTTGAACTGGCAAACTATGGCATTTTACTTTGATTCTGTATTTCATCAGACCCAGGGAGGGTTAGGGGATGGGGCTGGCTGGTTTGGGCCCAGTCCTATTTCCTGTGTCCTAGCAGGCCTGCACTGGCTGGCCAGTGGGTGCACACTGAGACTTTTGGCCTGTCCACTGGGGACACTGAGTTAGTCTCTTCTGTAGAACCAGGCCTTTCACCATGGAAACCACTCTGTTTTCTCCAGCTGGCTCTGTAGGCCCCTTGGGTGCCAAGTCCTTCCTTGTGGAGAGAGCAGGGGTCAGCTTTCTGTGCTCATGCCCTCAGGGCTGGCTTCTCTGACAACAGGTCAGCTCTAGTGTGGTGTCCCCCAGGCAGGGCACAGGATGCTCTCCTGTGTGTAGCTGGTGTGGGGCAGGGTTAGTTCTCTCACTCTAGTGACCCTGGAGCAACTGTCTCACCTGCCACAGGGGGTAATGAGTGAGGGAGGAGGAAGTCTTTCCCTGTGTTCAGGATGGGGAGGGGCATAGGAATATGGTTGCCATTGCTCTTCCGTCATTATCATGTTAACTACTAGCAGGGTTAAGGGTATCCAGGCATTGAAGAGGCTCGAATTTCCGGGAAGGAGATGGGGTCTCCTCTCTAAGATGTTCACCAAAGCGTGAAGAGACAGCTGAAGGGTTATTTCATTATTCTCTGAAGGGTAGAGAATAATGGTAGCGAGAACAAGTTGGACACCCAGAGGGAAATGAGGATTGGTCTTTGAGAAGGGCTGAGGAGGAGGGAACTAACTGTCTTACCTGTTGCTGGGATAGGATATCTCAGTGGGGGATTTGTAAAGAGAAGGGCTTGATTTGGCTCATGATTCTGGAGGCTGGGACGTTGAGGATCAGGTGGCCACATCTGGTGGGGGGGCAAGTTGATAGGTGACAGAGAGACATCTTTGATTTGCATCCACCTGCTATTGTGGTGATAAACCCAGTCTCATGAGAAAGGTGTCAGTCCACCTTAGTGTCCCCTTAAAGCCCTACATGTCACAGTGGCAATCAGATTCTGATATGAGGAATTTTAGGGAGGCAGGACGACATATATTCAGGTCATAGCAATGAAACTCAGGAAAGACAAGCTCCTGAGCCCAGCCACCTGTGGGCTATAGTGGAGTGAGTGGGGTAGTCCTTTCTACCTTGTCTGCCTCACACTAACCCTGGAGACCGTGTGGGGAGAGCAGAAGCTGTGCTAATGTGTTCATGGCCCTGGGGAGGCCATGATGGCCCCACACGCAGGCCGGAACCTAAGCGTTCTGGGACATCCTCTCAGAGATAATTGTTTTGTGTCCTTCCCAACACTTGGGTCTCTCTCTGGTGTTTCTTTAGGGTTACTGTTGCTGTGATAAGACACTGTGACCAGAACAACAGTTCATCATCAAAAACAGCAAGGGCAGGAAATCAGGCAGGGCAAGAACCCGGAGGCAGGAGCTGATGCAGAGGCCATGGAGCTGCTTACTGGCTTGATTCATATGGCTTGCTCAGCCTGCTTTCCTGGAGAACCCAGGGCCACCAGCCCAGGGATGGCCCCACTCACCATGGGCTGGGCCCTTCCTCATCAATCACTAATTAAGTAAATGTCCTACAGGCAGATCTTATGGAAGCTCTTTCTCAACTGAGTCTTCTTTCTCCCTGATGACCCTATCTTGTGTCAAGTTGATATAAAGCTGGCACACTTGGCTTTACTGTGATGGACTCGGGTAGGACCTGGCCTTTAAAAATGCTGATTTAGGAGAAGTCAGATTTTAAGAAGTGAATTAGGAGAATACCAACCCATTGTCTTGTTTATTTGTTGTGTGTGTCTGTGTGTGTACCATGGCATCCCTGGGGAAGTCAAGGGACAACTTTCGGGACTCAGCTGTCTCCTTCTACCATGTGGGTACCAGAGGTGACACTCAGTCTGGCTTGGCGACAAACGTCCTTATCAGATGAACCATTCCGCTGGCTCCTAATCTATTATTTTAAAATTTGGTGAGTGAAGTTTGAGATGGATTCAGCTTTTATCTCCCTGCTTTTATTAGATGATAATGCACACTTCACATGTGTGTACACACACACAGACACACACACAGACACACACAGATACACACACACAGACACACACACACAGACACACACACACACACACACACACACACACACACACACACACACACACACACACACACACACACAGACACACACACACACAAACACACACACAGACACACACA